>ML350181.1:0-49005 GCA_005239505.1 Nicotiana paniculata | reverse complement strand
CCCCCCCCCCCCCCTATAACAGGTATTGCTCAATACTTAATGATGCAGGTAGCGCCACCCTCACAACCATTTTAAGTAAGATGGAGGATATGGAAAACGAGAACAAAATGCTTCGTAACCAAATGAAAGAGCACCAAGAAAGGGGAGACAAAATACCAGGCATCCCAAAGCTCTTGCCAAAACGTGACGCCGGTCGGTTCGTTGAGCAACCCTACAGTGATGAAGTTGCACCACATGCCATACCTAAAACCTTCAAAATGCTGACATATTTGAAAATATATGGTGGTATGACGGACCCCGAGGATCACATGACCCACTATGTCATCGCAGTAAAAGGCAACGACCTCGCCAAAGAACACGTGTCTTCCATATTGTTGAAGAATTTTGGTGAAACCCTCACCGGGGGAGCGCTAACTTTGTACTCATAGTTTCCTGTGCATTCCATAGAAACGTTCGAGGAGATGGAAAACAAGTTTTTCACTGTCCATGCCGGGGTTAAGAAAGAAGAAACGAGGGTGGACAATATAATCTCCATCAAACAGTCGCTCGGCGAAGGACTAAGGGACTTCCTCGCCCAATTCAACCTTGTGAGAATTACTCTCCCAAATGTATAATAGGGGATGGATATAGCAGCTTTCCAGAACGAGTTAAACAGGAGCGGCTCGAGGGCAACCAGAAAATTTCTAAGCTGACTCATGAAATACTTCCAACCACTTGGGACGGATACACAACGCCTACTGGGCTGAAGTACGAGCCGACAAGGACGACCTCAACGGACCAACTCAACAGTTGACCTCAGTCCAAATGGAGTCTAGGAAGGATCGCAAAAATGATAATAGAAGGGACCATGCAGGTCCACGCCCCAACCGTGAAAGGCACCAACCATATGTCAGAGCCACCGTCATACCGTCTTCCCGTCATGGACTTACCAAAGGGAAAGAGGTATGCTTCCATTAATATATGCTCACAATTTTTGTGTTTCTCCTTCAGAAATAGTCTACTCCTTGGAGAAGCTCGGCCCAAAAGTGAAGTGGCCGCAAAAGAAGGAGTCTGACCCAAACACTAGAAATTCAAACACCCTCTGCGAATTCCTCCAGGAACGAGGTCAAGAGCTCGAATACTGCATCGCCTTAAGGCAAGAGGTCATGAACATGCTCTTCTAAGGGCATTTGAAAGAACTCCTGAGGAAGGGCAAACTTCCCTCAAGGACGCGAACAACACCAGGGTCCACCAAAACCACCCTCCCCAGCTCGTACCATCCAGATGATCATCAAAGGAGGAGAGGGCGCATCAATCAACGACGTAAAATTCACTACCACCCACAAGCTAAAACGATCAATCACTCATGAACGGTATGACGACCTTGAAGAAAATATCATCTTCGATGAGTCGGATACCCACGATTCAACTTTTCCTCAATATGAAGCCCTTGTTATTACGTTACGCATTTCAGATACTGACATAAAATGTATTATGATCGACGACGGAAGTGGCGCGTGCATTATCCTCCCTCGAGTTCTCGCACAAATGAGACTTGAGGATAGGATAGTGCCATGCTACATCACACTAACGGGTTTTAACAATGCAGTTGGGTGGATATCCAGAGAAATCACGCTACCCGTCCTGGCCGATGGTGTTACCTTGGAAATTATGTTTCACATTATGGATCACGATACATCGTATAACACCATCATAAGTTGGCCTTGGATACACGCCATGAGAGCCATCCCCTCCAGCTTATACCAAGTCGTCAAGTTTCTCACCCCGTGGGGAGTATTCAACATCTGTGGCGAACAACGCACGCCCCAAGAATGCTACCACATCGCCCAAGACTGCACATTCACCTAACAATTGAAGGAAAAAGGTGAAGAGGCATAGCAATTAACGAGGTTGAGGTAAGGTGGTGACGAAGGGAAAGATGTCATCAAGGACCTCGAAGTCATAAAGGCCACATGATCAATTGTGGAGGACCTCTACCCCGTACAACTCGACAAAAATGACCACAAAAAAGGCCTACATTGGCCAGAAGCTCCAAGAACGAGGTAAATTTCATCAATTTTTAGCTAACAATTCAGACTTGTTCGCTTTTTCCCATGCAGATATGCCAGGCATCCCAAAGGAGATAGCGACGCATAAGTTGAATGTCGACTCGTTCTACCCCCAGTACGGCAAGTTAGGATAAAGTTCATCCCACAATAAATGACGCTGCCTGCGAGGAGGTCAAAAAATTCTTGGAAAATGGCTCTATCAGAGAGTCGAAATACCCCAATGGGTCGCCAACGTGGTGATGGTAAAAAAGAAGAACGGAAAATGACAGATGTACGTAGACTTCACAAATCTGAACAAAGCATGCCCGAAAGACGCATTCCCACTGCCCCATATTGACCAACTCATCGACGCAATGACAGGGCATGAGCTATTAAGTTTCCGATATGCCTATTTGGGTTAAAACTAGATCCTCATGAAGGAGGAAGATCGAGAAAATACCACTTTCATCACCCACCAAGGGACGTACTTCTACAGGGTGATGCCGTTTGGATTGACAAACGCAGAGGCGACATATCAGAGGTTGGTGACAAATATGTTCAAAAACCAGCTCGGCAAAACCATGAAAGTCCACATAGACGACATGCTGGTTAAGTCGAAAAGAAAATAAGACCACATCGATCAATTGAGGGAAGCTTTCGACATAATCAGACGACATGAAATTGAACCCCGGGAAATGCGCCTTCGGTGTAACCTCAGGAAAGTTCCTCGGCTTCTTAGTATCACAACGAGGCATTGAGGTCAACCCTGACCAAATCAAAGCTATAGAAGGAATACCAAAGAACCCGACTAGCAAGAAACAAGTGCGAAAGCTGACCAGCCGTATAGCCGCCCTATCAAGATTCATCTCACGATCTTCTGATAGGTGCCATAAATTTTTGGCGTACTTAAAAAAGATAATAGACTCAAATGGAACTCCGAGTGCGTCGACGCTTTGAAGGAACTAAAGGCATACATATCTTCATCCGCGCTGCTTGCTAAGGCAAAACCCGGGGAACGTCTCCTCATTTACCTAGCCGTGTCCGATGTAGCGGTAAGTGCGGTCCTGGTCCAAGAAAATAAAGGTACGCAATCTCCAATCTACTATATTATCAAAACTTTGATCGACACTAAAATGAGGTACCCCCACCTCGAGAAGCTAGCCCTGGCCTTGGTCGTAGCTTCACGAAAGCTTAGACCCAATTTCCAATGCCACCCTATTTAAGTGGTCATGACCTTTCCTCTAAGGATTATCCTGCATAAACTAGAGCTGACGGGTAGGTTGTCCAAATGGGATATAGAATTAAGCGAGCACGATATAACCTATAAGCCGCTAAAGACGATAAAGTCGCAAGTGCTTACCGACTTGATTGCCGACTTCAGCACAAAAATAATGCCTGAAGTCGAAAAGTAAGCCACCAGTACTTCCCCCAAAATGCATGACCTAGGGGTTCTATATACCGATGGCGCTCTAACGCGTCGGGATCTAAACTGGGACTCGTGCTCGAGGTCCCAATAGGCAAAATAATTTGCGAGTCCATAAGGTGCCCTGATATGACTAACAACGAGGTCAAGTATGAGGACGTGATTGCAGGATCAAAATTAGCACTCAAGTACAGAGCAAAACGAGTAGTCCTACGCTACGACTCCCAACTCATCGTCAATCAAGTCACAAGGACTTCTCAAATCAAGGAACAAAGGCTAAAAAAATACCAAGCTGAGATATGCAAACTGTTACCCTAGTTCGACGAATGCCAGTTCGACCAGATACCTCGAGTGCAGAACGTCGAAGTAGATGGCCTCGCGAAACTGGCGACAGGCACTAAAAGCATAACCGAAGAAGCGAACATGGTTACTCTCCTCCACTCATCGATCGATCAATTTGAGTTACACACTATAAACCTAACTTGGGACTGGCGCAATCGTATTATCACATATCTGCAGGATGGCGTACTTCGAAATGACAAAAAAGAAGCCAAAAGCTTCGAATGCAGGCAGTTAGGTGTAGCATCATCAACAACAACCTATATAAAAGAACGTATGGTGGCCCTTTAGCAAAATGCTTAGTGCCAAACCAAACACAGCGCGTCCTAGAAGTAGTCCACGAAGGTCACTCCGGAGATCATATCGGCAATCGGGCCTTAGTCTGATGCCTCATATGAGCAGGATACTACTGGCCCACAATGAAAAAGGAGGCCGCCGACTTCGTTAAAAAGTGCGAACCGTCCCAAAGATATTCTCCCATGATCCATCAAGTCACCTCGCCCTGGCGAGCACCTCCACTCAGTCACCTCGCCCTAGCCCTTCATCAAATGGGGAATGGACATCGTCGGCCCCCTCCCCACCGGACGAGGTAACGTACGATTTCATTTAGTTTTAACTGAATATTTTCCTAAGTGGGTGGAAGCAGGTGCATCACTCAAATACGCAAGCAAGAAGTGACCGCCTTTATATGGAGGAACATTGTATGTCGCTTTGATATCCCCAAAGAAATCAGTTGTGATAACGGACCTCAATTCACAGGAAAGAAGGTCGTCGAGTTCTTCGAAAAATGGCATATCAAAAGAATACTCTCCACGCCATATCACCCCGCGGGCAACGAACAAGTGAAATCCTCCAACAAGTCAATACTGAATATCATGAAGAAGAAACTCGAGAACGCCAAAGGACTATGACCGGAGTTGTTGTGGAAGTGCTATGGGCAAACCGCAGAACTTCAAAGACAAGCACATGAGAAAATCCATACTCATTAGTCTATGGGACTGACGCAGTGATTCCGGTTGAGGTCGGAGAAAAAATTCCAAGGTATTCACATGAGAGCGGGCCAAGCAACGACGAAAGATGAAGGAAAGACCTCGATGAGGCCAAATAATGAAGAGACATGGCCTACATAAGAATGGTTGCCCAGAAACAACAGGCAGAGCGATACCATAACAAAAAAGCCAAGGTCAGACCGCTCAAAGTCGGGGACTATGTACTCAAAGCCAAAACATAGGCGAGCAAGGATTCACGGGGAGGAAAACTTGGGACCAATTGGGACGGCCCATACAAAATTACGGCGGCAACAAGCAAAGTGTTGTTCCAATTAGAAAAAATGGAAGGAAAATTACTACCAAACAATTGGAATGTCGCCTATCACAAGTACTTCAACTTCTAGGGAAAGATGTTCTCCGAGCCGTACTCTTTTTCCCTCTCCTGAGTTTTGTCCCAATTGGGTTTTCTCGGGGAGGTTTTCAACGAGGCAGTGGAGAGGGAATTTCCAAGTTAAGTACAAGTTCATCGCTTGACCCCTCAAATACTTGTCTAGGTCGACCAATGAAGGGACTAGACAGGCTGGGACTGGAATACCAGTCCGAAAAATGAAAACATGTAAACTTCTCATATATATATATATATATATATATATATATATATATGCAAGAAAAGTATGCAAACACATGACATTTGCCTATCTCCACCAACTTTAAACACTACACCAATCAAGGAACTCACATTCGATCTCGTTCGCACTAATTACGAGTAATATTTGACCTTGCTCAAATTAACTCACATTCGACCTCGTTCAAATTAATTACGAGTAACACTTGACCTTGGTCGAATTAACTCACATTCGACCTTGTTTGAATTAATCACGAGTAGCATTCGACCTTGCTCGAATTAACTTGCATTCTACCTCGCTCGAATTAACGCACATTTGACCTCGTTTGAATTAATTACGAGTAATATTCGACCTCGCTCGAATTAACTCACATTAGACCTAGTTCGAATTAATTACGAGTAGCATTCAACCTTGCTCGAATTAACTCACATTTGACCTCGTTCGAATTAATTACGAGTAACATTCGACCTTGCTCGAATTAACTCACATTCGACCTTGTTCGAATAAATTTCGAGTAGCATTCGATCTCGCTCGAACTATCTCACATTCGACCTCGCTCGAACTAACTTATATTCGACCTCGCTCGAATTAACTCGCATTTGATCTCGTTCGAATTAATAAAGAGTAACATTCGACATCGCTCGAATAAACTCAAACTCAACCTCGCTCGAACAAATTAAGAGTTATATTCGACCTCACACAAATACAGCTTATATTCGACCTAACCCGAGTTCAATTTACAAGTTAACCTCGTTTGAGTTAATTATGGAAATATGGGACTTCACCCAAGTTCAATCAAAGATATAATCGACCATCTTCAAGCTAGCACATACCGACACAGTTCTTCTAATCAAAGCAATCACTTGAAGAAAATGTTCAAAGAAGAAATAGAAGAGTAAAAAACGTACATCAAGAATTATGATCATTCCAAACCAAAAAGTATCTTACAAGGGCCAGAAAGACGCCTACACCAAAAACAACAAAGAAAAATGACAAGGTATTACTCCATTTCATCCCCATCATCATTCACCGTTGCCCTATACACCGTCCTGGTACTCGTCGTCATACCAAGCACCCTGCTCAATCCCGTCCAATTTATCCTTGTCATTATCCGCCTTCGGTATAGCATGATCGTAACCACAGGAAGATCAAGCTTCATGCACCTTGGAACGAGCACCCTCAAAATCAACTTCGGTAACTCTCCTTGCCGCCATCAAGTCCCTAAAAATATCTAACTGGGCCTCGGCATGTATCCATTTCTCGTACGAGTCCCGCGATATATCAAGAAAGGTGGAAGTATGAGAGGAAGATGGTCGAGCCAACAACTGTGCCTTCTCGACCTCATGAACGACAACCTGATCATTCAAATTAGAAACCTCCCCTTCAAGTCCGCCAATCCGTTCATCGAGCCTTTCCTCCCTAAGCACGGCCCTCTCTGCCTCACTCACCTGCTCAGATCGAACGACACGAATGAACTCTTCCGTCGCCACCACTCTTTCCAAAGCTGCCTTCTTGGCTTCCTCGACCTTTCCTAGCTATGCCGTCGTCTCAACCAGCTCATCACTCAAGGCATTGAACTAGGTCGATGTCTTCTCAAGTTCAGCCCGAAGGGATTCCACTGGAGCCTGAAGGTTGGAACATTCAGCCGCAACCCCCTGCTCACCTTGAGTTCGTCCTCCTTGTCCTTGAGCGACCCCTCAAGCTTGATTCATTTGCGGATGACCCTCACGAGCTCTTCATCCTTCTGTTTCATCTTGTCCCTAAGTTATTGGAAGTTACCATCCACGCAAAGTCGGAAGCATATTTCTGGATGCTTGGTACGGTACTCACGGTACTTCGACTCCATCATCTTGAAGATAGCCCTTCTCCTCTCCTCCCGAAGGGGACACTCAATCTCTAGAATAAGGGTCTAACAAAGAAATAACAGAAGAAAGAAGTTAGTAGAAACAAAAGATAAAAAAAAATAACATAAATAACACCAGCTAGAAAACTTACCCGCAGAGCCATTCCTGATATGCCCAACGATAGGGTGGCATCGTCAAATGTTTGTAGTGTCCTATCTTCAGCACGGGAACATAATGGACTCAAAGAAGGGACTATGCTCTATGTATGCTTCAACAAGTCTAGGTCGAGGGCAATGACTATGTTGCGAGTAGTCCCCTCCATCCTCACCTCCACCCGAGTAAACCCTTCATTATACATCCGAACTTCCTCAGGTTTGATGTTGGAGCCAGACTCATAGCCATCCATGGCTACGCTCTTTCCCATCACCTCGGCAGATGAAGCAATGCCGGCTTGCCCCGACGACGATGGATCACTCATCAGAATAACTTCCGCTGCCTCACCTCGTTCTTCTCTTTCCATGGCGGTGTCGAGCAAGGAAGCTATTTCCATGCTTTCTGAATGGGGTAGAATATTAGTGTCTAACGATATTCTGCCCTCCGACGGTGTCACCGCCCGTTCGGGATCACCCTTTTTTGGATCCTCAGTTCCCACCGTCTCACCGCCAACCTCTACCCTCCGCCTTTTTGACGAAACTTCTTCCTCTTCGCTTGGCGAGGAATCGTCCACCAAATGTAGAACAGGGGAAGTCGGAGTCTCCACCGATGGAACCGTTGCTCGGCGGTTAGGTCCATGCGAGGCCGAGGTCTAGGAAGGAGCAGAAATCTGAGTAGGCTCGCGTGCGGCTGATTTAAGTAACGACCCCGTAGAGGCACTAGACTAATGAAAGGCGGGGGTAGGAGCCTTCTTATTCTTTGAAGCGTTCCGACCTGAAAACAAAGAATTTTAGTTTAAAGAAAGGAAGGAAAAATAAAACGACGTTAATGCAGAATCAACAAAGGGCCAAATTGAATAACTTACCAGTTGCAGAGGGTTTACGACCAAACTTTCTATGAAACGATGACCACTCATGAATCCCCACGTGTGGGGAAAAATCTGGCTCACCTAGTCCCGAATGTCACCGACCAACGTAGGAGGCTCTCTCGGCTGCACGAAAGAAGAAGAAGAGCAGTTAGGTCATCGACAAGGCAAAACAAGATGAGAAATCAGTTAATAAAGACACTTACGGGGTTCCACATTTCCGGAAATCCGCTGGGGTTTGCCACCACGTGCCCGGTTTTGATGTAGAAGAAGTGGAACCAGAAAGAGCAATTGACCCTATCATCTATCTTCACAACCAGTCCTTTTGTCCTACAATGGCGAAGATGCAATATCATACCTCTGAAGAAACTCGGGGCGAAAAGGTATAGCAGGCGGCGAATTGAAACTCCGCGGTTGGCCAACTCCGCATATTTTATCAAAATCAAGAAAAGTTTGTAAATATATGGAGAAAGCTGGGTCGAACAGATGTCGTAGTATCATCAAAACTCCTCCACCAATGGGAGAATATGAAGAGAATAGCCCACTCGGAACGGATCCGCGTAAAAGGCGTAGTACCCAGGGCGGTGAATGAGGACTATGTCTTTGCCAACCGGGACCAAGTCGACGTGGGCTGAGATGTTGTATTTTGACCTAAGGTCGGCTAAAACGGCTGCATCCAATTCAAATAGCACTGATTCAGGTTCCTCTATGGCCGATTTCGAGAAATCCGATCGAGATTTATCATTGCGAGGAATGATTTCCTCCACAGTAGGAAAACTGTCATCCTCAATAATGACAGCGGTATCATTTACATGAAGGGGCATCCTCACTGCTAAGGGAGTGGGCTCAGGTACCATATCAGAAGCATGAGAAATATTAACCATCTTTGGTCGATCGTAAGTGATAAATATATAAACTCAAAGAGGGGCAGATATAATGGGAGTCACTCGAACTAGGAAGTGTAAAAACAGAAGCAATTAAGACAAGACACATGAAGGAGAAGAAAGGAAGAGAGTGAAGGTTAATAAACTGGAGCATTGAAAGGTCAACTCCAGGGACTCTCCATCCGTATTTATAGAGAACATGCACTTAGATCGAGAACACCAACCATCAGGTGCACGAAATTGAAATGGCAGTGGCACGGGAAGCGTTGTGGCCCGTTGGGAAGACGCGTAATGATGAGGCCTGCAGTAGTGATATCACCCTAAGCTGACATCACAACGACTTGTGGTTCTTAAATCACCACGTTTCCATCTCGTGCAAGATCCTTTCAACTCAATTCCCTCTATCTGAATTTTTCGATCATGACCGATGAAGTCCGATCAACGAGGTCGACCAAAGGGCGACCTTGATAAGCGGAGGGACTAACTATATGGGTCAAAATCATATTGAGGATTGAGTTGTGCAGAAAAAGGATGTTAAGAGCGATTCTTAAAATCATTACGAGTGGTGTGGTCGAGGTTGACCAGTGATCAAATGAACTGCACAACCTAGCAACCGGTCGTTGCCGAGGCCGAGTAGTAAAGTTAGGAATAACAACTAGTTTTGTACTAGTATCTTTAGAGGGAATATTCTGTCGAATAATCTCTCTGGTTGTACTTTAGGGTTCTTTGTGAATATCCCATATAAATATAAGGAAAAATGAGGAGAACTGTATGTAATATTCTATATGATAAGAACACTTGAAAAAAGATAAACTCTCACGAAAAATAC
The DNA here is from genome assembly GCA_005239505.1 of Nicotiana paniculata. Classification (NCBI taxonomy): domain Eukaryota; kingdom Viridiplantae; phylum Streptophyta; class Magnoliopsida; order Solanales; family Solanaceae; genus Nicotiana; species Nicotiana paniculata. Next base: position 39,026 of record ML350181.1, on the reverse strand, counting down.
AAAGAACTACTTTTGAAGAGATTCAACATTTTGTTGATTATCTATTGTCATGTATGTTGGTACTTAATTTTACCCTCATATTTTCAAAATAAATATATACTTTCAAACTAGCATATTTGCATCATTATTTATTTTATTTTAGAGCTTTAAATTAATTTTCTTGCATTTAAATTATATAAATAATTAGTAATTATCCCTTTAAATTATTTTGTGATGACTTAGTTACCTAAAATTATTATTTTTTACCTATAATATATGTTTCAAATATTTTAATTAATTTCATATAGTTACATTAACATTTTTAAGCTATTTATCTAATTATGTAATAATGGCCTATATTCATATATTAAGGTTCTTCATTTTATATTATTTTGTGTAAAAATAGATTTTTTTTTATTTTTATAATACAAAGTTATTATTTTTGATAAATTTTGGGGTATTTAAATAATATCCCAAATTCTACCTATTTTCGGACCCAAATTAACCCAACAGCCTAGCCCAATTACCCCAAGCCCAAAACCAAACTACCCTTTTAAAACAACTCGGCTGACAACCCGTTTAAATGACCCCCCAACCCCAATTTCTCATCTTGGCCATTGATCTCACATGATCAACGACCCCTATAACCAACCCCTTTCTAATTACTCCCCTTACCCAAAACCCTAACCCATTTCATCTCTCCACAGCCGCCTTCACACTCTCTCTTCTTCTCTCACAGAAACCCTAGCCGCCACACCCCAATCTTCTCCGATTCCAACCCAAACATGGAATCAATCCATGATTTACTTACCTATTTTGTGATACTCTACTATTATATGCATGTCTATGGTGTTACTTAGTTCTTGCCCTATTTTGGCAAGAACTACTTCTCAAGAACGAGACCTATTTACCTTGATTATGTGAAGATCTAGACGACCTTTCATCTATATACACGCTACAATGAACGATTCTTGCACTATTGGTTCGATTCAAGGCCGTTAGTCCCAATTAGGGTTTGAGATTTTCCTTTTTCCTTTACTGATTTTTGATTGCATGTGATATTCTTTCCTTTCTTGTGTGTGACTGATGAATTTTCCTTATTTTGTGTTTAATCTACTGTATTTCCTTATTTTATGTGTTATTTGCCCATTTTATGTGTTATTTGCCCTAAAACTGATTCTAATTGATTTCGCATGCTATATTTTCCTTATTTTGTGTTTAATCTACCGTATTTCCTTATTTTATGTGTTAAATCTGCTACTATATAAACCCCTCCCCTAAATCCCCTTGGACAGACTTTCTGCATGCCTATATGTGTTTGAATTATCTCAGCATGATTTAATTATGATAATTCTTAATATTCTTTTGTCATTCTATGATAATTGAATGCCTGAGATAGTTTACTGCCTTGACCTTAGCTTGTGTATTCTTCACTACGGCTTGCACTTCTATGTTGATTGTTAGTTTTTCTGGAATGATTTTTGTATCTCTAGCATCTGAATATGTTCAGTTTTGAGCTTCAATGCAAGTCCATTTTATATGAATCTGACTACTGTGACCATATGTTGTTAAACTTCTGCATATTTTGTTTTGGATACTACCACAACTCTATGGAAACCACTTCCACTTGGAATGATCCTTTGGTGCTAAGTCCTTTGTATGCTTGACTGCTCTTTGTATACTAGTCCCAACTATATGGAATGCTGTTTAAAATTTTGCTCTAAAACATGTCCCCTGCTATTGTGTCACTCAACATGACCCCATACCTATTGGTGATTAACTGAGGTTTTAACAGTTACTTCAATTTGTTTTCCATGCCCTATTTGAACCATTACGTTTGTTATGGCATAACTTAGACCTTCTTAGTTAATTAGTTTATTATGTCAATCCCAGAATATCTACATGTGCTATTTGGTATGATCTTGCTATCTTGCATTGCTTTGAACATCTGCAATATTGGTCCTGCCTCTACAATATGTTTCAATTTGTATCAAGACCATTTTCCATCGACTATGATCCTGTTTATATGCTAATGTGTTTCCCCAGTATGCCCTTTAGTTTATTTGATACCCTACCCCTTCAGTAATTGTCACAATGTGTGTCCCCTATCATGTGTAGATACTAATGGCACTAGGATGTGTACTGTACTTAATTTGGATCTTTAGGTCTCAACTATTTTAACTTCATGCATCTGTACATGATAATCTATGTATGCATGTAAACTCGTTTCTTCTCCTAAATTCCTTCAATATGACGTTGTCTATGTGGTACTTTGCTATGCATATCCTGCTAAACCTACTGGCCTGCTTGACTAGTTGCTCTGTATGCTCAACTTGGTGTATTACTTGATTTCTGTCCCTCTATCACTATCCACTCTCCTTACTTGCTACTCATGCTATTCTGAATTCTCATCCTTAGCCGGCTGAAAGCCAAGGCTATCTAGGTTCTGTTGTTGGCCTCCCTAGTGTGAGCACTACTCGGGGTCCAGTTTAGGCCCTTGTGAATTCTGACACACTGGGGCTTGGTCCTAGTCACTCCCTCAACCTCCAAACCTGTCCCTACTATTCTACTTCCCTGTCATGTATTGTATATCTGAGTTTGGTTGTTTCAAGTGGTGCAATACTTGGTGCGATGGTTAAGTAAATTGGTTTGGACTCTTCTATGAACTTTTGGGTCGTGTATTGGACGTGGCTTTTGTTAAAGGCCTGGGTACACTGTGTAAGAGATATTGAAGGTCCAACAATGATGGGTATTTATTTTATTTGGGCCTACTGTGTGCCTGTTCACTGTTATGTAATATTGTTACTTTACTCATTATTGGGCCTGTAATAATCTTTGTATAAATAATTGGGGTTGTTAGTAAAAGGGGAATGTGGTAGATTTTAATATTCACCTGCGATGGGTAGATAGAATGCTTATAAGACTTAATAATGTCTTTATATATGTGTCGTTCACTCTCTATGCACACTATAGAAACCATGTCATTAGGAGAAGCACACACTCACACTACTTGTCTACTAGCAAAGCATTAGCTCAAACGCCTCCATTATCCTTGTTTCTACATGTTATTAGAAAACCTTCCCATAGGAAATAAATATCTTTGAACTTTTCTTCAATTTGCATTGCTGGAGCATATTCACTAGAGATCATGCGTATAGGATTTTAATCATTTGTTATTGTATAATAAGGTTAACATATAATAATAAAATCAGTTACATGTGCTAATCGTTAGAGATCCTGTCTATAGGATATCACAATTCGCCTCAATAACTATTAATGATGCCCCTCTCAACATTATGTATTGCTCACTTATGCCACTATTAAAAGCATGAGTAATTCTGGGTTTCTCTCAATAGATTCCACTGTCTTCATTACGTAAATCACTTAGATGCAACATCTACAGTATAAATAGCTGGAAATCTGCCATTTCAATAATTAGTATGCGACAACTGTACAATCTAAGTCTATGAGAAACGCTTGGCATCTAAAACTGCTTGCATGCCTTGATTCCTTATCACATAGAAATCATGTCTATAGGGATTTAAGTTCCTTAATTCTGAACTGCCTAACATGAAAACATGTTTCGTGTGCATTTGTTGTCTTAGTGTGGAGGCAAACTTGAGCCTTAACTGCCTATATGTGAAGTCCAATGTGTTTTTGTATGTCTCCTAGTTTTGACATTTCTGAGTAGCCTAAGTGAGGTCTAGAACCACTCCCAAAAATAGAGGTCCAATGCCTCCTGGACCATAGGTATGGGACGGGTAATGCACACATAGGGTACAAACTATAATCAAATCAGAATGCTTTTAGGTAACAACTTTAACTTATAATCGGGTAGCATGAGATAATAGTCTGTGTCCGCTGGATAATATGAGTAACACCCTATCTTGAGGGAGTTACAAAATATTATTTATGTTGCATGGGGTGATCCTTTCGACTANGGCCCCCCCCCCCCCCATCTTATTTCTCTTATGTTTGAATTAAGTCGATGTATTCATTTATTCAAAGTCTTCTTATAATAAAATTCTCCTACTTTCTGCTCTCTCTCTCTCTCTCTCTCTCTCTCTCTCTCTTTTTTTATGTGACTAATTCATATAATTCAAGTTCAGTCGAGACCCACAATTATGGACCTCGAAGAGTTCCTAACACCTTCTCTTCGAGGTAATTTCGAGTCATTACCCGATCTTTGGTGATGTAAACTAGTTGAATCGGATTCACTTGCAAAATAAGTGCCCTAATGCACCTTAAAAACCATTAGGTGGCGACTCTCCTTTTTTAATACTTCCTTAAAAGAGTTGTCACATGTCGAAACCCGATTTCGCGAGAAAAAGGGACGCGACAATGTCCATCAGATCCAAGAACGTGCATAATATTCTCTCATATTCTTATCATTCATCATTTTCAGAGAAAGGAATCCTTCACCCTGTTCAATTTTGGGTGAATCTTTCTCCTTATTAACATTTATTGTCATTTAATGTTATTTAATACTTGGTATTTCTTTCTTGCTGCAGCATCATGACACTTTCATTAATAACATATTTATTCTGTTTTATCACTGTTTACATTATTCATCTAAGATCTAGAGTTATTGTTTTTAACTAGGATTGACTCATCTTAAAAACTGATTTATTAGTTTAACCAATGATTATTATTTTTTGATCAAACAGTGTACACATAATTTATCCACACATATAAATATTTGACTGTGAACCCAATTATTATTATAATATTAACTTAAATTTGATGTAGGGATCCATAAACGTTAAATTCTAGTTCTCTCTCCGGAACCCTAAAGAGTCCTAGAATTCTAAAGGAAAGCATACTTTCCACTTGTTTCAGCTATAAAGACCCAGCCGTTAATGTCTCTGTATTAATGCTTGTCATCCAAAGAAAACAACTCCTGATAAATTTGGTTAGAGATTGAGCAGTTTGTGTGTAGTGACATGCTAGCTGTTTCATTAGGTGTGGGAAAAGAAAATCCCTTTTATGTTGTTCTAGAAAACTCCCCTCGTGCCAAGGCCTTTAATTCCAGGCACATATATGAGCAATCAAAGTATCTAGCTTTTGCATATCTCAATAGTTTGGGTACCCTTTAAACTTCACAGCATTCACATGAGGGTAATATGTTTAACCACAAAAACAACTTTTTTAGTCAAAGCAAATAAATGGAAAAATTCGGGTTTGTAATAACCAATTTACTTCACTTTTCCAAATATACTTGATACGAAAATGGAACAACAATAATAGAAAATAAAACTGCGAGAATAACGAAATATAAATCTTATTGATTTTTTCCGCTTTCTTTCCGTAGGAAAGAATAAGATCTTCCAACAATAGCGAATAGCAAGAATACTAGAAATTGATAGTATAACTCAGTAGTTTTTTCAATGGGAATATAAGATATGGAAATGTTATTTGTATAGTGGTATAATTTGTAACCGTTTGCCTTATTTAGTTCCTTCCCGTTACTAGTATTTATTACATTAATTACCCATTACATGAGTAATTTGTAACAGTCAAAGTAATAATAGAAAATTGCGCACAATTACTGATTCAACTTAATTTCTTTCTATATTCGTGACTATTAATGATGTTTCCATTATGTGGATTCTGATGACCTTAATTATCAACCTCGTATCTATTTTCTCTTATTCAACTAATAGGCACGGTATTTCCGCAGACGATCCCATGGGTGTCGTTTATATCTTCTTTGTACATTATTCTACTTTGTTTCTTCGACTTCCATGATACTTGTCATCGTAAAATTGGTCCACGTAGTGAGTTTATTTTTTACCAATACAGATAGTCGCTCCACTTTCTAAACATTTGTAACTAAATATTCGGAAACTGGAGAGTTTATTTATGGCATGAATATTTTTCCGTCTTTTCCCGATATCATTATAATGCATAGTAGAAGTGAAGATACCTATGTCTCTTCCATTTAATACTCGAGATAAATGTCTTATTATAATTGGCTATGCGGTTTGCAGCGCTTTTCTAGGCTTAGACGGATCTGTCATTTTGATATAACATTTCCATGATGACGGTCCATGATGATATTTTTTCCTTATAAAGCGGGATCATTAGCCCTCTAAAACTTCTTTTTTTTACCTTTGTCTTTACCTTTTTCCTCAAACCCTCTTAGGAATCTCCTTCATCTTCGTATATCTTATTTCTTTCTTATTAATAATGACTTCTAAATCTTCAAGTCCTTATGCATATTTTTCTCCTCCTTATCATATCATAATAGTAGACAATCTACCTTCTACAATAGCTCCGGTTAGGAGTAGAAGAAGGGGTTGTAGGCTTCGTAGCCTAGGTTCAATGGTGAATATGAATACCTCTTCTTCTAAGAAAAATTCTTCATAGTATACCAATTCTTCCAAAATCAAAACTTCTTCTATTCCCAAATCTTCTTCTCATAGTAAAACTAAGGATTCCAATGAACCATTGCATGAACCGTTGGTCTCTAAAATTGTTCCACAAGAATTTTCCTTTATCTTTGATTATGACGTATGGAACAAAGAAATAACTTCTATTGAAGGTCGTAATGATAATGCTGACCTTTATCAGTCCCTTATCAAGCTTGGTCTTCTTCCCCTCGTTCGTAAAAAGTGCCATTGGAAACTGAATTTCCAATCATGGCTCCTGATGAAGATGACCGTATAATCACTTACATTGAGGGTTATTCAGTCATATACACTTATCCTTTTACTCTTGGATTCCAACCTCCAATAGATCTAGTGATTCTGGAAATTTGTCGTTATTTCGACTTATATCTTGGAAAAGTAGGCCTGATAATGTGGAGGGTAGTAGCCTGTCTTCGCTACTTATCGGGTTTAGTTTCTGCTCCTTTTTACCTTTCAACACCTTCTTCATTTATACTCTCTAAAACTCTTCGATGTTGGTGTATTTATACTTGTGGCAAAGAGTAAACGAGTCTTAGTCGGCCCTGAAGATGATCACGACATGGATTGGTATAGCAGGTTCGTGACTGTCCCAACTTATGAGTTGGTAGGAAAAGAGAACGCGCCTTTCCCTGAAAGATGGATTTTTTCCCGTAAATTACTTTATTTGCTACATTCTTTCCTCCTCTCTCGAAATAATAATTCTTTTGTTTATCTATTTTTCTATCAATCATGGATGTTTTTAGTGAACCCCTGAATTTCTGTGCATGGGTTGAGTTGATGTTAATCTGTTTCTCGTACAGAACATAGAACTTGGAAATTTCCTTCGAAGAAGTTTGGCTGGAACGTGAAACCCACAGTATGTTGTTTCATTTTATCATGCATATTTTTTTGTCACTAATTCTTCTGATATTCATTTCTTTTGGATTTGTGGATTTGGTATCCACAATATCATCCCTCTTTATCTCCCGCTGTTAGACTTGACGTAAACATTACTCAAGAGCGTATTTTGAGTTTATCCTCTTCGAAGAGGAAAAATAAGAAACTCCTACCTCTAACGAGGAGGAAGATGAAGAAGCCTCGAACTAGGAGGCAGATTGTCCTTGAAGATGTACAAAGGACTCCTCAAGCCTAGTTTTTGGGAGACGTACCTTTTTGTTTGGTTGATGAACCCGAATACTCCCCGCTATTGATTTCTGTAGAAGAGACTGCTGACCTAATTTTTTTTCCTCCTTTTATACCAGTTGAAAAGCTTTTTGCCAAAGGTTTAAGGATGATGAAGATTTTGATTTGGTAATTCAAGAACAACCTCTTGCTGCTCTTCCCATGACTCTTGCTTCTCCCGCTGATGCTTCTCAAAATGAAGTTGGCCCTTCTAACAAGGGGATAATGAAGCAAGTAGCGATTAAAGTTCTCGAGTGTATTAATCGGCTAAGGAAGCCTGAATGGGCTGTCGTTTGACTAATACCTCTAAGTTCCTCTTGAAAGAGAAAAATTAGACTCGCATTCCTCGATCACCCTCACAAATGATGTTATTCATTTTCCTCTTAAGGTATATTTATTTTCTTCTACTTCTTTGATTTCTTCCCTTTCTTATGCGTATAACATTTTTTCCTCCTCCTTTTTACAGATCAATTTAACAGGTGTGGAGCTGATGAAGAGATTAACTTGGACCTAAAAGTAGGTTGTTGAGTTAGGTACTGAAGCGTACAACTGGAAGGAGCAGTTTGAGAGCCTTTAGTTGGAAAAAAAGAAGATGTTTTGGCGAGTGATAAGGAGGCTTTGGAACAACAACTCAGGCAAGCTACCGCTGAATTAGCAGTGGTGAAAGCATCGGTAGATCAGGCAGAGAGGGAAAAGGCTAGAATGGAAGCTATTTTTTTTAGCAGAATTCAAAGGCTACCTAAGAGATTCTAAGTTTGAAAGAACTTCTAAATCAAAAAGAAATATATGCCGGTGAATTAGTTCATGAATTTTCCCAAGCTCAAGAAGAACTTCGTGCCTCCTCCAAAAAAGTTAGATTCCTTGAGTCTACTTTGGAGCCCCTGAAGGTTTCCTATGATGCTGCCAAAGCTGAGAAAGAGAACTTGAGGGTTGAAGTTGATCAATTAGAAAGAGAATATGAGATTCTGAAGGATAAGTTGACTTTGGATGTAAGTTGGCTTATCTCCCCACTCGCTTCAAAAATTTGACCGAGGCTAGCCAAGAAGGTATTGACCTCGAAGCTAAACTTGCTATCGCTAAAAAGATTATTGAAACTACACAGCAAAGTCAAAGTTTTTCTATACCCGAGAATGAAATCCCCAGCCTTCAACTTCAAGTCCCTAGTTGATCATTCTTCTACCGACAATACTCCTCCCTAGTATGCTTCTTAGATTTTGAAGTTTTTATTTGCCTTTTGAAGACTTTTTACAAGATATCAATTTTTGGCTTGTTTTATATATGTTTTGTTTTTGCTCGTTTAATTTCTCGAGTCTTTCAATGCATTACATTGATAAACTGATTGCTTTAATATGTCGTGACTAAATATGTACATTCTTAATTATAAAAGAGGACATTTTTATGCAATCAACACTAGTGAAGATGACGTCTCATCTTCATGTTTATGCACAAATATAAAGTAATTTGAGAAGTTTTAGTTGAACTTTCAAAGTAAATATTTATAGATATCATCTCTGCAATTTTTTTCTTGTGGCAGAATTACAAGTAAATTTTAGGAATATTCTATCCCGTGACTATTTTTGTAGCCCCAATTTTAATTAAAATTTAATATCTCTTGGGAGATTTATTCTTTAATCCTTCACTTCCCATTTCATCTTTGAGCTTGAAATTCTTCAAATTCAAATTTCTTCAAGTTTCTTGAGATTGGTTCTTGAAATTTCCTTTCTTGAAAATATTTCCTCATATAATCACCACAATGTTTGAGTTTAAAATATAAAAACCTGAACGAAAATTTAGCTTTTCTCCTTGGTCCTTTTCCTGAAAAGCAATTACATATGAGACTTAAAAACTTCTTAGATGAAAAGTGCTTAACCCTTTCCATTAGAACTACTGCAACCTTGATCGAGAATAAGTGTCTTTTTTAGTCTAATGTCATCATTTGGTTTGGGTTAGCTTTTTTACTTATCATATAAATTAGTAAAATTTATATGAACAAATAGATAATGAATCAAGAGATACTTGACCGCGAGTACTTGCTAAAAAGTAGTACTTCTTTAAGTGTATTGCATTCCAATTGAAAAGTAACACTTTCCCGTCCATGGTCTCTAACTTGTATGCTCCTTTCCCAGTAATGTCTCTGACTCAGTATGGTCCCTCCCAGCTTGGATTTAATTTCCCCGCATTCACCGCCTGTGTTGAATGAAACACCTTCCTAAGGACGAAGTCCCTAATTTTGAAATATCGAAGATTTTCCTTTCTGTTATAATGTCGTTCTATCATTTTCTTTTAGCTGCCATCTGTATTCAAGCCGACTCCCTTCATTCTTCTGCCAATTCAAAGTTGTACGAAGTTCTTCATCATTTGATAATTCATCTGTATGTTTGTAGCTCAAACTCAATTTTCCTATCTCCACTGGGATTAGGGCTTCAGTACCGTAAACAAGTGAAAATGGAGTTTCTCCCGTACTTGTTTTGGATGTCGTTCTATAAGCCCATAGCACCCCCCGATAGTACAGCAGGACACCTGCCTTTTGCTCCTTCTAGACGCTTCTTTATGAATTTGACAATTATCTTATTTGTTTATCCTGCCTGCCCATTAGCAATTGGATGAAATGGTCCTGTCATTATTCTTTTGATTTTTCAACTTTTAAGAAATTCAGTTGTCTTTGTATCCAGGAACTGGGGTCCATTATCACATGTGATTTCCTTTAGAACTCTGAATCGGCAAATTATATTTCTCCAAATGAAGTGTATGAATTCTTTCTCACGTATCTGTTTAAAGGCACTTGCTTACACTAAAATAATCAGTTAAAATAAATAAAATCGTACCTTTCCTAGTGCTTGCGGTAATGGACCTACAATATCCATCCCCCATTTCATAAATGGTCATTGTGTGATTACTGAATGAAGTAGTTCTACCGGTTGATGCAAGTTATTTGCATACTGTTGACATTTACTGCACCATTTTAAGAATATTTCCGTTTCATCTTCCATTCTTGGCCAATAATATCCTGCTATTATTAGCATTCTTACCAATGATCTTCTACCTGTGTAATTCCCACAATGACCTTTATGCATTTCTCGCATCACATATTCAGTTTGTACAGGACCAAGATATCTAGCTAGAGGCCCACCGAACAATTTTTTATATAATCCTTCTATCAAACAATATCGAGCATTTTTCACTCGTAATCTCTGGGATTGCCTTCTATCCTTATGCAATATTCCATACTGCAAAAAAAATCACAAATTCATTTCCCTAATTCAGCGTTAGATTATTAAAATTTACCTCATTCTTGGTTTGATCGACTACTAAATGAAATAGATGCACTACAATTGCATTTACAGAATTTGTCACATCATCCACCGATCCTAGGTTTACCAACACATCTTCGTCTACATTATCTTCCCTTGGAATTTGAATGGGTTTCCACACTTGGAATTGGTGTAACAAGTCCCATACTTGACTCTCCAAGTATTGCTGCATCCACGTCTTTCTAGACACTTAGCTCCCTTGCATTTGATTAAACACTAACTATCACTTTTGATTTCAATTTTGTCGATTCCCATTTCCTTTTCTAACACTAGACCTGCAACCACTACTTCATACTGTAATGACCCGACTAGTCGTTATGAGATCTAGCCTGTTGTTCAGCAGTTTGAGGCCTAGAGTAGCTTCTCTACATGTATTATGACTTTCACATATAGTTGTTTTTAATTTTCAAGAAGTTTGGAGTTGGTTTAAAAGAATAAGTCTCAGTTCAGAAGATTTAAGATGGAAGAATTGACCAAGGTGTGAATTTTGAGTAAACGATCACGAAATAAGGATTTGATTGTTCCAATAGGTTCTTCTGATGATTTTGAACTTGGGAGTATATTCAAATTCAGTTTCGGATGGGCCGGGAGCGTTTCTGCGCTTATTGTGAAAATTGGCATTTTGAAGGTTTTAGAATTTCTTAAGTTTGATTTGTAGTGGACTTTGATGTTATCGATGTCCATTTGTGTTTAGAGCCTTGAAATAGATTCATATTGTGATTTGTGACTTATACGTAAAATTTGGCATCATTCTGGAATGTTTAAGTGTGATTCGAACGTGTTCGTCGAAGATTAAAGGTTTGGAAGCTAAAAGAAGGATTTTGATCGTCGACTCGTGGTTTTGATTTTATTTGTTGCGTTTCGAGCCTTTGGATAAGTTTGGATAAGATATTGAGACTAGGCTGTATGATTGGGTGGGGCCCTGGGAGCCTCAGGTGTGTTTTTGAAGGTGGTTTTTGACCATGTCGGAGTGTTTTGCAACAGTTGATTACTGGTTCTGGTTTTTTTCTTCGCCAACACGGTGGAAAGCATGCAATCACGAAGCAATATTTGAGCAAGAGGTCATTGTGCTTCGTGTTCGCGACTGGAGCATCCCGTTCACGAAGGTTTGGTTAGATGGTTTTTCGCGTCCGCGGTGGCCTGGTCGCGTTCGTGAAGGGGAAGCCTGGTAAAGCTCTGCATTCGCGTAGAAGATTTTGGGAGCTGGAGCTGAGTGTGATTCGCAAACGAGAGGCGCGTGCCGAGTTCGCGAAGAAGGACGCCTAAGGAGTGTATAAGAGTTTCAAATCGGGTTTTGGCTCATTTCATCTTATTTTTCTCATTGGAGCTGACCTTGGAGGCAATGTTTGAGTGCCATATTCATCATCTATAATGTGTTAAGTGATTTCTACCCATTATGAGTGAAATACATGAATTGTATATGGGTATTAACATGACAATTGTTAGAAATTATGGGATTTTAGAAGAAAATCTAGAATTGGTATCTTTAGATTTTTACCAGGAAATTGGACATGGAATTGGGAAGAAATTATATATTTGAGTTCGTGGTGCAATGGGTAATATTTATCTTCGAAAGTTTACAGAATCTGGATACGTGGGCCAGTGGGCCAGTGGGCCAGGGGGTTGATTTTTGTTGACTTTTCGAGCGGAATTGGATGTTATTATAAATTGTTAAATTATGAGTATTGAAGTATATTTGATTGGTTTGTATATTTTTTATTAGTGTCAGATTGTTGGCATCAGTTTGAGGTGCTAGAGAGGCTTTGGAGTGGTTCATCGGATTTTGGAGCGAGGTAAGTCTCATGTCTAACCTTGTGACGGATAATTTACCTCATATGTGTTATATTGATATGTGCTATGTGTTGTGGTACTATGCACGTTTGAGGTGATGAGTATCCGTGCGTATGCTAGAATTCCATAATATGTCTGTGTAGTCTTTGACTCGTTCCATGCTTTAAATATATTATTTGAGCTATTCTTGCATGTTTAGATGCTTTAATTTACATTATAGCCTGAGACTAGACTCGCTTAATGGACTTGCTATTTTAAATACTTGACGAGCTACTTGATTAGCCGTGTAAATTGTACTTCCCATATGGATTTTCTATCGCATTGTGCGTATTCATCGGAAAGTTTTCTTGAATTACATGAATCACAAGTATATTCATTAGCGGGGTCAATGACCCATTAAAGTTTCATATTCTAATGGTAATGGGATGAACGCCTCAGTGGTACTCTTATGGGATAAGGTCGTTCACTTCGACAGGATATTGTAATACACTCTTATGGGATCGGGCCATTCGCCTCAGCAGGATTATGTAATATATTCTTATGGGATAGTGTAGTTTGCCTCGGCAGAGTATTATATTCTTATGGGATCGGGAAGTTCGCCTCAACAGTTCTACGAACCACTCTTACGGGATCAGGCCGCTTACCTCGGCAGTTCTACGAAACACTCTTATGGGATCGGGCCGTCGCGCGTAATATTTAATAAAAGGTTAGTGTACCCATGAGTTTTCCTGACTTGAGATGTGACATTTTATCTGGTGTTGACCAATACAGGTCCCATTCAAGGTAGTATCCGATTATTGAGGACCTCATCATATTCATTTATTTTATCCTGTCTATTTTTATATTTCAGATAGTTATTATAGTAGTATTGTATATTTCACTAGATGCTCATGCACTTGTGATACCAGGTTTTGGGATTTTTTAGTGGATGTGCATAATTGTATTTAATATTATGATTTATTTATACTCAAAAATTTGGTAAACAAAATCACATGTTTTTATGAGTTCTAGATTTAATTCTTTTTATTAAATGAAATCCCCGAGTTTTAATAATTAAAATGGATAACTAAGTGGAGGTTCACGTGTTGGCTTGCCTAGCAGCATCGTAGGGCGCCATCATGACCTATTATGGGATTTTGATCGTGACAGTTTGGCATAAAATCACTAGGTTCACTTAGGTCTCACGAGTCATGAGCAAGTTTAGCAAAGTCTTGGGATCGGTGCAGAGACGTATGTACTTATCTTCGAGAGGCTACGAGACTGTTAGGAGAATTTTCCTTTCTTGATTCCTCTTCGTGCTATTTGATTTTATTGAAGTTGATGTTTTAATTTCCTTCACACTCATTCTTACGCAGTGTCGATCATTCGGTATCACTTGGACATCAGTGAGTTGTGGAAATGCTACAAATATGGTGCAAGATGGTTTTCCCTGCGGACACAGGTGGACTACTATCATCGTCGCATGGAGGGGTTTTTGGTTATTTTAGTCCAATGTTGGTGTTGCGCATGTGTTCAGGGTTATACACGGTGTATAATGTTTTTCATGTGTTGTTATCGCATAGTGAATGATTGGGAGGGGGGTTTTCAGTTCATTATTGGGAGATTCGGCATGTAATTCCAATGGAGGATAGGAAATTGGACTATGAATGTTCAGGTATTGGTTGGCGGAGTTGTAAGATGAGGCATTTCCGAACATGGTATAATTCTTGTTTATAATAATGTCATCCCCGTCCTTGTTTGAATGTATTATGGTTCGTTGGTATGATGAAATTCATTGGTTTGCCTCCGGGGCAAGTGTTGTGAAATGGTACCTAAGAAGCGGTTATCATAGATGGCCATGTGTGGCGGCTTCAGGGCCAAAATGGTTTCTCCGTTGCCGATGGTTTGAGGGAGATGATCCTCGAGGTGGTTAAGAGGTTATCGTAGTTCATTCGTTTGTCTGTGATAGAGATGGATCATGATTCAAAGCAACACTTTTAGTAGCGAAGGATGAGAAGGAAACATGGTGGGCAGAAGACTAAGTCTATGTATTTTGTTTGAGATGGTGGCTTTTTTACCTAGGAAGTTTGAATATGACGGAAAGGAGTTTTCTTGGAATGAAGAGGGATAGGAATGCGTGATTGTCATTTTGGGATGCAATACAACCTCGAGTTTTAAATGTATTGTTGGACCTTCAGTTGATTTTAATGGAATGAAAGGATTTGTACGATTGGCCGGTAAGTGTGGACCTAGGAGGATTGACTGATTTCATGGTATATGTAACTATGCAAATGTCATTGGGGATGTCAGTATGAGGTTACAAAGGTGGTCTATCTCTTGTGAGAAGGTTAAGGATCAAATGATTCATGATAAAGTTCCTATAAAGAATACTTTTTATCCAACATTAGGTATGTACCACGATGTGTGCTTGGATCGCTTGAAGAAGATGGCCCGGGTGTCAGTAGGTCGAGTGCATGTTTGGAGATGATAATTCAATATATGTAATGAAAAGTTTAATAAGAGCTTGCGAGAAATTTGGCCAAGTAATGGTGTGGATCATGGTAGCTAGGAGGAGAAGTCATTGTGGGTCCTTGGAGTTTGCGATTATGGCTTAAAGCTACATGAGGGAGCCTACCATCTATGAGTGGGTCATGTGGCTATATGACTTTGCAGTTTCTTACTATCGGTATGTTGGTGGATTAGTTATGATTAAGGGAAGAAAACATCAGCAATAATTAGAGCAAGGAATTTGATGGATATGTGCTACGTTTCACCTTATTGATATGTGAAGGATGTGGAATGACTCAGATTTTATACTTCTTGTGGATTTGATGTACAAGGAAAAGGATTTATTCGGTTACTTCTTTAGAGTATTCTTATGCTAACAGATCACTAGTTGTCTGGTTTTTATATTCGGGACTAGCTGAGAGTGGATGACTCTCAATGATAGTTCTAGTGGGTTTAGGATTCAAGGTATGTTGCCTAAGGATTTTTAGATTCAATCCGTGGTTGAGGATTTAGTATTGCAGCGGAGTGTGAAAGGAACTTGGAGAATTTCTATGTTACCACCGGTCTGTGATGCAATGTTAGAAAGATGGAAGATAGAACTTCGAAGTCGTAGAAGATCTTTTATGAACTAGTGTATCAGTCAAAGGTACTATTAAGTGCACCAGGATTGTATAAAGTGGCTTATGGGTATTGAGGCGAACGGGTCTTTCAGTTTGGGGTCACTTTGGATGAGTGTTAATTGGGATCCATAGTGTGCTGGTAAGAGAGGTGTTACCTTGAAGGCAAGTAAAAAGGGAAATCAAAGGAAGCTGAGTCAGTCTAGTAGTGGTTTGGATCAGCATGGTTAAGGAAATGATTGGTTCCTTCAGTGTGGTAAGGCTATACAGGTGTTTAGTGGCTACAATTATGAGCTTGATAGCGTCCGTATTTTGATTGATTTAGGGTATTTGATTCTGATGCTTATGTTATGCATAAATAGGTTCCTAAATAGTTATGGAGGTTTCGGCGACAACTTGAGGTTTGTGTTTTCCTACGGTTATAGGATGTTGGTTGCATGTTGAGATTTTCCTCCTGAAATGAGTTAAGTGAAGGGTTCTAGCCAATGAAGTGTTTATCTACTGGTGATATCGGAGTTATGATAGAATTCTTTTTCTCTTGCATAATAGCATGATAGGTGCAGTGAGTGATGTGGAATTTGAATTGAAGGATCAATATTGTGGTTAAGTTTTGTCAAGAATGTCGCAAGATGGGAGGAGCCGGGGAAGATTTCATATGTTCAGAGTGTGCTAGCACTATTTTAGTGTCGCCTGAGGATGGTGTTATGAGGAAGATGCATTGTGTATTGATTTGCGGATTCTTGATTTGCACTATAAAAATAGCATAGTCGGTTGCCATTGATGGTTAGATTTCATTACTTGGTGCAGGAGGCTGTGGGAGTACCTCCCATGGGATAATTATGTAGGTGTGATGCATCAGTCATTTTAAGTAGTAGATATTGAGGTTAGGTACGGAAGTTCTGATACGGTTGCAGATTCGAGAGTTTATGTATGAGAGATTCAGTATTCGAGTTGTGGCTTATTGGCGCATTGGTGATGTCATATGAGATTTTAGATGGTGCTTGATGTGGCTTATTGCCCGTGTAGTTTGTAACATGTGAGACGAGGTTGTTAGGATTGGAATCAGTGTAACTTGATTGATATAATGTATGTTGGAGGAAGAATGTCACTAGCCGGTTCAGAAGGCGGCAATGGTTCTTGTCGAGCAGAATGACTCCATGAATTTTTGATTTTATGGGTGGTCACGAGTTCCTATGCATCTCTTTCATCATTGCAGTATTGCAAGGGTTGGAACATGGCTTGTATGTGTCGTAAGGTATGTTACGGGCATCGAGTTAATAAATCTACAACTATTGTTTTTGGAGGATGTTACTATGGGAAAATGAAGTATGCGGTGCATTGTCTGATTACAACATGGGTGTATGATTGTGTTTTGGTACAACTTGTGAGGATTGATACAATGTAGGTATGGTAGAATCGGACCTTGTAGAGAATTCCGAATGTTGGAATTTTATTCATAGGCTTGTGAGCTAAGGTACGAAGGAGGATCTTCAATCTGGGTTGGGCTAATATGCTCATATATATATTGTGATAGCATGGGAAGGTGCTCGAGGTGTTATACAATGATTTTTGGCAACTTGGAAGCGGTTCTTGGCACGTCTAGGGGACAAACATATATTTAGTGGGGTAGAATGTAACCACCCAACCTATCGTTTTAAGCTATAGCACGTCATTCAGCATTTTGAGGCCTTGAGTAGCTTCACTTCATGTATTGTGAATTGCACGTGTAGTTGGTTTTGATTTTCAAGAAGTTCGGAATTGATTTGGAAGAATAATTCTTAATTCGAAAGCTTTAATTTAGAAGAGTTTACCAAGGTGTAACTTTTTAGTAAACGGCCTCGACAGGGATTTGAAGGTTCCAATAGGTTCGTATGAAGATCTTGGACTTGGGCATATGTTCATATCGAGTTTCGGGTGGACCGAGAGCGTTTTAGTGCTTATTGTGAAAAGTTGGCATTTTGAATGTTTTAGAATTTCCTAAGTTTGATTTGAAGTGGACTTTGGTCTTATTTATATCTGTTTGGGATTCCGAGCCTTGGAAGAGGTTCATATTGTGATTTGTGACTTGTACCTAAAATTTGACGTCATTCCGGAATGTTTAAGTGTGGTTCGGAAGCATTCATCAAATTTTGAAGGTTTGGAAGCTAAAAGAAGGATTTTGATCGTTGATTTTTGGTTTTGATGTTATTCATGGTATTTCGAGCCTTTGGATAAGTTTGGACAAGGTATTGGGATTGGCTTGTATGATTGGACAGGGTATCGGGGGCTTCGGGTGTATTTCGGGGTTGTTTTAGGTCATGCCAGAGTGTTTTGAAAAAGCTAGGGATGGCGTCGGTCGGTTCAGTTCAGTTTTGTAGAAGTTCAGTTTGGTTTATTCAGTCATCCGTTTATGATTTTAGTAACCAAAACCGAACCATAATAACGTCGATTCAATTCGGTTTATTCATGTTCGGTTCAGTTTAATCAGTTCGGTTTTTCGGTTTCAAATCATGGAAAAATGTTACGAAACATCGAAAATAGATTTCTTGTTGACAGAAAAAGACAAAAGAAATAAGAAATCCTTCAAAAAAAAAATGATAAGAACCTTTATGCAAGAAAAATCATTCTACATTACAAAAACAGAAAAGAAAATAGTATTAGATGTATCTTGCGTTAAGCTTGCATTGGTGAAAAATATATAAAGCTAAACTATAAAAAGTCAAAATCTTCCTTTCATTAGCTACTGAGTATAGAAGTTGTATAATCAATACTGTTATCACTAGCAGTAAATCTAATTATGATTTTCCTAAAAGCTTAAAAGGTGCTACTGTAATATTTACAATGTATTTGGGAATTCTACGAAGTATATCATATCTGCTTTTGACCTAGTTTTCTTAATCTCTCACTGATGACTTTTACCTTAGTCTAGCTACTAACTTCTGTGGACACTGATGATAAAAAATAACAGTATGGGTAAATACTGTAATACTACAACTCAAATTGTGCAACATTTTGTCTTTCTTCATCTTACTTCCTAAATTTTTCTTTAAATTTATAGATGGGTACATAAATCATAAAATTATAAAAGACAAGGTGAAAAAGTGTACAGAGTGCACTTATTTGGCATCTTCTAATTTTTTGTTCAAAGCGTTGAAGTTAACTTCCTTATAGACGAACTTGGCCAAGCTTCATTAGAATACGGTGACATGTTATAGTTCTGACACACCCAATAGATTGGGCTTCTTTAGGTTGAGAATTAGTTTTGGGCTTTAACACTAAGAAAGAGTAACACGGTAAGGGACTAAGAGTCCAAAAGTTGGTAAAAAACTTTGATTTTTTGGTTTAACCGAAAATCGAACCGAACTTCTAAAAACTATAAATTGCAAACCGACCGAATAAATCGGAAAACCGAAATCGAATAAATCAAAATTTTCTGTTCGGCCAGTTTTTTCGGTTCGGTCGGTATTATGCCCGTCCCTAGCAAAAGTTAATTGCTAGTTCTGGTTTTGTTCTTCGCAAATGCGGTCGGAAGCACGCGTTTGCAAAGAAGGATTTGAGCAGGAGGTCATTTTGCTTTGTATTCACGACTGGAATGTCGCGGTCGCGAAGGTTTGGTCAGATGGTGCTTCGCGTCTGTGATGGCCAGGTCCCATTCGAGAAGGGGAAGCCTAGTAAAGCTCCAGATTTGCGAGACTATTCTCGCGCTCACGTAGAAGATTTTGGGAGCTGAAGCTGAGTGTGCTTCACGAACTCGAGGCTCATGTCACGTTCATGAAGAAGGACTCCTAGGCAGTGTATAAGAGTTTCAAATCGGGTCATTCGCCTCGGTAGGATGTCGTATTACACTCTTATGGAATCAGGTTGTTCGCCTTGGCAGAATCATGCGTCATATTTGATGAAAAGTTAGTGTACCCGTGAGTTTTCCTAACTTGAGATGTGATATTTTATCGGTGTTGACCATTATGGGTTACATTCGACGTAGTATCCAGTTATTAAGGACCTCGTGTTTATTTTTTTTTTTGAGGATCGTGTCATGCACTTACATTTGTTTCATTGTTTTACCTGTTATCCTCATATCTGTTTACTTCTATTACACCTAATTTATTGGACCACTAGTAAGTGTCGATATCGACCTTTCGTCACTACTTCTCCGAGGTCAGGCTAGATACTTACTGGGTACGTGTTGTTTTACATACTCATGTTACACTTCCGGAATAATTGTGCAGGTACTAAGACTGGTTCATTTGGCGGTCACCTGGCGTATAGGCGCAGCTGCTGAGGGGATTTTATGGTGCACTGCATTCCATGCTATGATCCACATCACACGGAGTCTCCATCATATTCGTTTATTTTATCTTGTCTATTTTTATATTCCAAACAGTTGTTGTAGTAGTATTGTATATTGTAGTAGATGCTCGTACACTTGTGACATCGAGTTTTGAGAATTTTTAGTGGATGTTCATAGTTGTCTTTAATACTGTTATTATTATTACTTCACTCTGTGATTTACTGATACTCAGAAATTTGGTAAAGAAAAGAAAATGTTTTATGTGTTCTAGATTTAATTCTATTTATTAAATAAAGTTCCTGATTTTTTTATAACTAAAATGGATAACTAAGTGGAGGTTCACACGCTGGCTTGCCTAGCAGCTTCGTAAGGCGCCATCACGACCTATTATGAGATTTGGGTCGTGACATATACTCGACTTCATTATAAATAACGTGATAATATTTTACCGCTTGTTTAATAATTTCCATGAATGTGATATTAAGACAATACCCAAACTTGCTCCATTTACATTTGAGGAACCATCAATGTATAAAGTCTAAGTCCTCGGATCAAATATGGTACACGCACGCACTTCATTTTCAGCTTCAGGAAGTAAACTTGAACTAAACTCTTCCACAAAATCTACAAGTACCTGTTATTTTATGGTAGTGCATGGCTAATAAATAATATCATATTCGCTAAGTTCAATTTCTCACTTGGATAATCTTTCTTATGACTCATGTTTATACAAAATATTTCATAATGAGAAATTAGTTACGACAGATATGGGATGACATTGAAAGTAAGGTCGTCATTTTCTTGTTTCTGTTATTAAAACCAATGCTAGTATTTATAAATGTGGATATCTTTTTTCATTTTCTGATAAAGCCTTACTAACATAATTGTCATGACCCCAATTTTTCACCTTAGGATGTCATGATGGAACCTAGTCTCTAAGACTAGGTAAACCTAACATGCATAGAGAAATAGCGGAAATAGTACTAAAGACCTCAAATTAAACCATTAAGATAATGTAATAAAACTCAACAGTACAATAGTCAACAATTCCCCAAAACCTGGTGGAACATAGTCATAAGCTCTAAATGAGTGTACTAATAGTCTCGTAATACAATACTATTTGGAACATGAAATAAACAATAGATTTTCTAAAAATAAAAGGTGACTTCGAGACCTGCGGACGTCGAGCAGGTATACCTTGAAGTCTCCAAAAGCATCTAGTCAAGCAATCAGGGGTGTCCAACATGGGCAGACGTACCTGGATCTGCACAAAAGATGTACATAAGTGTAGTATGAGTACACCATAACGGTACCCAGTAAGGATCAAGTCTAACCTCTGTAGAATAGTGAAGAGGCCAGGTCAAGACACCTACTAGGACAAGATAAACGAGACAAAATATAATAATGAGAAATAATGAAGCGAAGAAGTGAATGAAAATAAAGCAATTTAGTAACGTAAACAAATGAAAAAATTCTAAAAAAAAGGCAACAAGAAGGAAATCCATAATGAGAACCACAAATAACCAAATACAGACAAAATTGGTAAACCAAGGAAGAATAAAAGGATCAATAATTGTTCAACCAATAAATCTTTGCAATATGAATGTACAACAATAATCACAGCTGAGGTACCGCCTTGTATTCACTTTTCACAATTTCAATCACAATCGTTCCTTATATCACGGCACGAGCCTTACATTTAGTTTTAAAAATATTTTTTCCCGAAATAGCTACACTCATTTTAGCCCACCTTATCTCACCGCGTGGCTTCAAGTAGTTCCCCTACCAGCAACATGCGCATCAAGCCCACCTTATCTCACCACATGTGTATCAACCACTAGTCTTATACACATGCGTATCAATATCACAATATAATCACAACTCGAACCACAAGTGCCCACATACCACAACTTGCCAAAAGAATCAACAATACCAATATTTCCACAACAAATAGCCCATGGCTTAACCACAATGTGTACAAGAATATCAACACAAAAAATGAATGTGAATTGCTCAACAAGAAAGATATCTCAGCAATTAACAACTTCACCTCAATATGATAACAACTTTTACAACTTCAACGCCAATAACTCAACAAGAAGATATTCCATGAAATAACAACTTCAAGTAAAGGTAATTCAACAATTAAAGAGGTAATAGGACAATAAGGAAGACAATAACTTCCACTAAAGCATATAAGAGAAAAATAACAAGTAAGAGGTAGAACAAGTGTTAACAATGTCAAATAAAGCATGTAAGGGTAGATTAACACATGTAAGAGTCGATTAACAATGAGGGATATAACATGTTACGATCATTAAATTAAAGGCATGGAAAGAGTTTAAATAACCAAAATCGGTCAATTACCACATATATCCTGTAACCTACTCGTCACCTTGTATACACTGCTTTCACATAACACAAATAGCAAAAACAACCCAAATCCTAAGGGCTAGTCCCCCATACAAAGTTAGTCAAGACACTACCTCAACTAGGCCAACTTAACCCTCGAAAATAGATTTTCCCCTAAATGTGCCTCCACACGGCTCAAATCAAACCAAAATTGACTTAATAACATCAAATAATGCAAGAGAAATCAATTATAATAAATAAAGCTATGATCTTTACAAAATTCTCAAAAAGTCAACCTCGAGCTCGCCCGGTCAAAACTCGGGTCCAAGGATAGATTCCGACTACCCATAACCCCACGAGTCCATATATATGTGTTTTGTTTTCAAATTCGAGTCCGAGTCCAAATTGACTCTCAAAAATCAATTCTTCACCTTTCAAAACTTGACAAAATTTCACAATTTTCCTCTTTGATTCATAAATTTTATGTTAAATCTAAGGAATAATCATGAAATATAGTTGGAAATTGATTAGAATCACTTTTCTAATGTTTGTAAATGAAAATTTCTAATCTAAATCGTCTCCTACCGAGTCTAGGGTTCTAAAATATGAGAAATGAGACGTAAATACCGACTTTTCTAACTTCTATTCAGTTGCAGATGTCGCATTTGTGACACTGGGTTCGCAATTGTGAACCTTCGGAATAGAGAATAAGTTCTAGAAAATGCGGCCACTGATAAACTAAGAGGAAGTCACAACTGCCACAATGGCTTCACATTTGTGAAGCTTGTCCTTATCGCAAATGCGACACAATAGTCGCAAATGAGAGCCTACCCCACTTCTGATAGTCCTCCCAATTGTGAACAAGGTATCGCAATTGCGACATCTGAGCCTCCCCTTCCATGTTTGTAATTGTGAAGTTGGTGCTCGCAATTGTGACATCAGAGCACTAGCACACCGGATTTTCTGTTTTCAATTCAAAACATTCTGAATCAAATCTGAAACTCATCCAAGCCCTCGGGGCTCTAAACTAAACATCCACACAAGTCTAAAAATATCATATGAACTCACTCGCATGATGAAAACAAAAAAATAATCTTTAGAACTACGAACCAGACACAAAACTGCATGATTTTCAAAGTAAAATTCAAGAACTTCTAGAATTGCAACTAAGCGTTAGAATCATATCAAATCAACTCCAATTGATACCAAAATTTGCAGAGAAGTTCTAAATAACATAACAGACATGTTTCAATTCCCAAAAACAAATTTCGAACCCGATATCCAAAAGTCAACCTACGGTCAAACTTCTAAACCTCAAATTGCCAATTTTCAGCAAAACAACACAAATCAACCTACTGACTTCCGAATTCAATTCCGGGCATATGCTCAAGTCCAAAATCAAGATATGAAACTATCGGAGCCATCAAAAACACCGTTCCGGAATCGTTTTCACAAAAGTCAAATATTGGTCAAGATAATCAACTTTGGCTTCTAAGCGAAGAGCTAAAAGGACCAATTTTACCCGAAATTTTCGCGGAACGAAACTAATCAACCCCGTAAGTCATAAAATTTTGAAACATACATGTGTGTAGAATCAAATGGGGAAACAGGGATCAAATACACAAAATGACCGGTCCGGTCGTTACATTCTCCCCTTCTTAAAACAAACGTTCATCCTCGAACATGTATAGAGACATACCTGAAGTGATGGATAGATGAGGATAACGACTGCGCATGTCGTTATTGGTCCTCCTGGACCGGATGGACCTTCCATTAAGCTTACACTGAAGCAATACTCTTGGATCTCAACATTTAGACATGCCTGTCCAAGATGGCCACCGTTTCCTTATCATAAGTCAAATCCTTGTCCAATTAGACTGAGCTGAAGTCTAAAACATGAGACGGATCACCATAATACTTTCGGAGCGTGGAAAAATGGAACACCGGATGAACTGCTGATATACTGGGTGGAAATGCAAGCTTGTAGGCCACCTCTCCCACTCTTTTAAGGATATCAAAAGGACTGATGTACCTAGGACTCGACTTTCCCTTCTTTTCGAACCTCATCACATGTGGGTGAAACATGGAGCAAAACCCTCTCTTCAACCATAAATTG
The DNA here is from genome assembly GCA_005239505.1 of Nicotiana paniculata. Lineage (NCBI taxonomy): Eukaryota > Viridiplantae > Streptophyta > Magnoliopsida > Solanales > Solanaceae > Nicotiana > Nicotiana paniculata. Next base: position 14,535 of record ML350181.1, on the reverse strand, counting down.
TATATCATGAACCTTCTATTAGATTAACCTTTCTGTCTAGACTGGGATATACGAAGTCGATCCTAAATCAACTTGACTTTCTCCTAGGCATCTCAAACTAGATCTGTGCCCAACAACCTAGCCTCTCCCGGCTCAAACCAACCAACTGGAGAACGACACCATCTCCCATATAGGGCCTCATAAGGAGCCATCTGAATAATCGATTTGTAGCTGTTGTTGTAGGAGAACTCTACAAGCGGAAATAATTGATCCCAAGAACCCCCAAAATCCATAACACAGACACGAAGAATATTCTCTAATATTTGAATGGTGCGCGATCTGCCCATCTGTCTGGGGTGAAATGATGTGCTCAACTGGTGTGCCTAACTCATGCTGAACAACTCTATAAAAATGCGATGTAAAATGCATGCCTATCGAAGATAATGGATACCGGTACACCCTGGAGACGAATAACCTCACTTATATAGATCTGAGCCAACTGCTCGAAAGAATACGTGGTCACCACCAGAAACAAAATAAGCCGACCTAGTCAATATGTCCACAATAACCCATATGGTGTCAAATTTCTTCAAAGTCCGTGGAGCCCAACAACGAAGACCATGGTAACACACTCCCATTTCCACTCAGGAATATCGAGTCTCTAAAGTAAACCACCTGGCCCCTGATGCACATACTTGACCTGCTGAAAATTTTGGCACCGAGCCACATCTCCACTATATCTTTCTTCATTCTCCTCCACCAACAGTGTTGTCTCAAATTCTGATACATCATAACGGCACTCGGATGAATAGAGTACCGCTAACTATAGGCCTACTCAAGGATCAACTCTTGTAACCTATCTAAATTGATTGGCTCTGCACCCACAACACACCATCATCTCCAATAGAAACCTCCTTGGCATCGTCGTGATGTACCGTGTCCTTAAGGACAAGAGAATGGGGGTCATCATACTGATGCTCTCATATAAGGAAGACCGAGAAGCTACGCAAAAAAGAACCCAATTGGGCTCAAAAATATCCAATCTAACAAACTGATCAGCCAAAGCCTAAACATCCAGGACTAGTGGCCTCTTTGCTGCCGGTAGATATGCCAAACTGCCCAAACTCTCCGCCTTTCTACTAAAGGCATCAGCCACCAAGTTGAAATTTCCGAGATTATATAGAATAGTGATGTCTTAGTCTATAAGCAACTCTAACCATCTCCGCTTCCGCATGTTATGATCTTTCTACTTGAACAGATGCTGGAGACTCCGGTGGTCAGTATAGATCTCAAATGGTCCACTGTACAAATAGTGCCACCAAATCTTCAATGCATGAGAACAACTGCCAATTCCAAGTCGTGCACAAGATATTCCTTCACATGGACCTTCAACTGCCGAAACACGTGGGCAATCACCCTACCGTCTTGCATCAATACCAGACCGAGCCCAATGCGTGACGCATCATAATATCCCTAATATAAGACCCCGAGCCCGTAGGCAGCACTAACACTGGGGCTGTAGTCAAAGCAGTCATATGCTTTTGAAAGCTCACCTCACACTCCTCAGACCATGTGAAATCAACACCCTTTTCAGTCAATCTAGTCATAGATGCAACAATGGATGAGAAACACTCTACGAAATGACGATAATACCTGTCAAAACAAAGAAAAATCTAAATCTTTGTAGCTGAAGACGGTCTGGGTCAACTCTGAACCGCTTCAATCTTCTTCAGATCTACCTTCGTTCCCTCACTAGACACCATAGAACCCAAAAAAGCCACCGAATCGAGCTAAAATTCACACTTGGAGAATTTTGCATATAACTTCTTCTCTCTCAATGTCTGAAGCACGATCCTCAGATGTTGCTCATTATCCTGCCGACTGTGGAGTTACACCAAGATGTCTCCAATAAACACAATGATGAATGAGTCAAGATCTGGGTGGAATACATTGTTCATCCATTGCATAAATATTGTTGGGGTCTTGGTCAGCCCAAATGATATCACAAGGAACTCGTACAGATCATACCGAGTCCTAAAGGCAGTCTTCAGAATATCCAGATCCTGAATCTTCAGCTGATGTGTCACGACCCAAAATCCCAACACAGGTCGCGATGGCACCCGACACCGGACTCAGGCAAGCCAACAATTGTTTACTAGTGAGATTACCCTTATTTGACATATCAACCCCACACTTAACAATTTTAAGCTTAGAACATTTAAGTAAAAATGGATAAATTAACCAATCTTAAGTAAACATAGCCACAAGGATCATGAACCAATATATACAGTCCCAAAAATATAGAGTCTACTATGTGTGTGCCAGGAACTAGTGTCACAAGTCTAAAGGCGAACTAGTAGAATATACAAAAGATGAAATAAATTGTTCTACTGTCTGAAGGAAGTAGACAGAAATAAACAAAAGATAACTCCATAGTGTTGCTGAGAGTCGCCAAGGGAAGTAGCTCACCATAGAGTCAGGTCCAGAATATACTCCCAGGGTCAAGCTCCGATCGGATAACCAGATGCACCAGCCTCAAATTCTGTACAATTAAGTACAGAAGCGTAGTATGAGTACATAAACAGATATGTACCCCGTGAGTATACCGCCTAACCTCGAAGAAGTAGTGACGAGAGGTCGACGTGATACTTACTAGGGTCAGACAATGTGGAATAAGTATAGTATTACCAGTAATAGAAGTAATGAACAGTTATAAGAAAATGAGCATCAAATAACAATCTCTAGTACCCTCACGCAATCCTTTTCCATGGAATACAAGCTATTTAACCTTATTTATTTTCATGAAATCAATAGTTACAATTACAGGGCTCCTCACAAATCACCAAACATATAATAGGCTATGAATGTACGGTCATTACGACGTGAAAAGTAAATGTGCATTGCCGAGGGTCGAACGACACGAACCATAGATGCATCTATCTTCCCCGCTCGTGAATCGAACATGCGACACGGTTAATATAATACGAAGACCACCCCCGCTCGCGAATGATTCATGCGACACGGGTTAATATAATACTAGGACTACCCCACTCGCGAATCATCCATGCGACTCGGGTTCCCATATAAATTCATGATTAGCAGGAGATTCCAGATAATTTAGCAGGGAACATACTAATATGGTGAGAATTTAGAAATGTCAACTTCAAGCATAACCCCTTAGGCCTTCACATGTGAGATTCGAGGATATTAGACTACTTAATCCATATACAAGATCACAGATACAACACATAAGGCATGCTTGTGAGTCCTAAACTACCCGACAAGGCATAATAGTAGCTATGCACGGACTCTCGTGACTTCGTGCGTGTGCAACCCCCGCAAATAAGGAAAAACCACCATTTGTAATCACCTATGGGGACAATTCCCTCTTACAAGGTTAGAAAGGAGGCTCACCTCGCGTCGAACCTACTCCTCGGGTCAAGAATGCGCCCGAAACTCCGAACTCGTCACCCAAGGACTCGAAACTAATCAAACATTACATAAATATATATCAAATTATACTCCAACCATGGAATTCTCCTACTATTTAGTCAAATTCATCATTCTTGGAGAAATTCCAAAATCCAACCCCGGGCCCGCATGCTCAGATTCCGAAAATTCACGAAGGAACCACACACCCATAACCTAAGGATGATTAATACATGATTTCTACTTGATTTCATAGCTAATTAGCGGGTAAATTCTCTAACTTCCCGCAAGCCCTAGGTTACCACCCAATTCTTGATTTTTGCTTATTAAGAAGGTTAACTTAAGTAAGAATTCATAAATTAAATTAACCTTGGGGTAGAATTTACTTACCTATCAGTGGTTGGGTCGTGGAGCCCTTTTCCCAACCTTTCAATGTGTTTAATGGAGGAAAGAGTGAAGAAAATAATAAAGAATCCCGTATTTAAGAAACACACTGCCTGACAGTGGTTAAGCACCTCCGGCTCAAGGACCGCACGTGCGGTCTCGCACATGCGGTCTCGCACCTGCGAGCAAAGGCCCGTACTTGCGAAAATGGACGAGGAATCCTGGGCCCGCACCTGCGGAGGGGAGACCGTACCTACGGCTCCGCTCCTGCAAAACTTTATCCGCACCTGCGAGAAATGGACTGCCCGCTAGGGGTCGCACCTACGAGGCAGGGATCGCAGGAGCGGTCCCGCACCTGCGACTGGGAAACCGCACCTACGGTCACACCAAAATAGGGCACCAGCAGCTATTTTAGCTGGTTTTTAGCCTCGTGTGGTGTTCGGGATGCACCTGGGATCACTCCAGCCCCCTTCCAAATATACCAACAAGTCCCAAATCATAATACGGACTCGCTCGAGCCTTCGGAACGCACGAAGCAACGCTAAAACTCAAAATCCCATCCCAAAACCCCTAGAATCATAACTTAGGAACTTAATGTTTTCTAGACTTCGCTAATAACGCGCCGAATCGACCTATACTACTCGGAATGATACCAAATTTTGCAGGCAAGTCATAAATCACAATAATCCCCTATGGGAAGCTTCATTTAGGGGAACAGGGTCCGATAACGTAAAATGACTGGTCAGGTCGTTATATGATGATACCCTAACCTCAAATCAATCTTCAAGTACACTCTGGTACCCTGAAGTTGGTCAAATAAGTCATCAATGTGCGGTAATGGGTACATGTTCTTCACTATAACCTTGTTCAACTGTCGATAATCAATACCCATCTGCATAGAACCATCCTTCTTCTTCACAAATAGAATCAGGGCACCCCAAAGAAAAACACTGGGCTGGATGAAGCCCTTATCAAGAAACTCCTGAAGTTGTTCCTTTAACTCCTTTAACTCTGGTAGTTCCATATGGTAGGGTGGGGATAGAAATGGATTGAGTGCCTGGTAACAAGACAATACTAAAATCAATATCTCTATCCTGTAGCATACACGGAAAATCTACTGGGAACACAACTTGGAAGTCTTTCACCACCGAAACTGACTCGACGATAGAAATGTCAGCACTGACATCTCTCACAAAGGATAAATATGCATCACACCCCGTCTCAACCATCTGATGGGCCTTTAGAAAGGACACAACCCTGGTAGGAATATTATCCAGTGTGCCCCTCCACTCTAACCGTGGAAAACCTGGCATAGCGATTATCACGGTCTTGGCGTGATAGTCCAGAATAACATGATAGGGCAAAAACAAGTCCATGCCCAAGATCACATCAAAGTCTACCATATTGATTAGCAATAGATCAAATTTGGTCTCACAATCACCAATAACAACTAAACACGATCGTTACACATGTTCAACAATAATAGAATCTCCACACAAGCATAGAAATATAAAAAGGCTAACTCAAAGAATCACGAGATATATCCAAACATCGAGCAAAGTAAGATTATACATATGAATAAGTGGATCACAGATCAAATAAGACTGATGCATCCCTATGACAAACCAGAAACATACCTGTGATGACTGCGTCTGATGCAACTGCCTCTGTCCTACCCAGAAAAGCATAGAATCTGGCATGGCCTCCCCTTCTAGGGCGATATCTACCTGCCTAACCTCTATACCTAGCTGGTTGTGCATGTGGTGTGGCAATTGGAGAAGCAACCATGGCCTGAGAAGTTTGTGGACCAGGTGGAATCCGGGGAACCTAAGTAGTTTGTGGGGGTTCACCCCTCCTAAGTCCGGTGCAGTCCCTCACCATATGTCTAGTGTCGCACACTCAAAACAAGCTCTCGGTGGGCATGGCTACTGAAGGTAACTCAGGCCTGGTCGGCTAGACTAACTGCTGAAGGTAGCTCGAGATGGAGGTGCACTGGATAGTGGCTGAACAAAATGGGCAACATGAGACCTTGGAATAGCCGGAGCACCAATAGAAGCTGGAAATGCTGAATAAACTTGACGGCTGACATAGCCCCTGCCATGACGGGATGTAGCTGGGGTGCAGGCACCACTATATCATCCAGAATCTTGAGGCATCTTAGCCTCTTTATCCTCTCTCTCACGGACATGCATACCCTCCAACCTCCGCACGATCTCTACAACCTAATGATATGGAGTATTTGACTCCAAATCTCGAGCTATGATGAATCTAATACCATAGTTTAGCCCCTCTAAGAATCTATGAACTCTCTCTCTGACTGTGGAAATCAAAGCAGGTTCATGTCAGGAAAACTCAGTGAATCTAATGCCATACTCGGACACTGTCATAGCACCCTGACACAGCTGCTCAAACTCCACGCGCGATGCAAATAGAAGGGTCTGGAGAATAAACTCTCTCAAAAATATCTCTGAAAACTGATTCCATGTGAGTGAAGCTGCATCTGCTGGTCTACCCTCCTCGTAAGCCCCCCACCACTGTTATGCTGCTCCTGACAGCTAGAATATAGTAAAAGAAACTCCGCTCCTCTCCGCAGTATTCATGTTGCGGAGAATACGGTAGCATTTCTATAGAAAACCATGTGCATCATCCGTAGCTAGGTCACTGTAAGCAGGAGCATGATACTTTTTGAACCTATCAAGTCTAAGTTGCTCCTCCTCAGATGCCACTACCCTAACCTCGGGCTCAGCCGGAACAACAGGCTGCACTGACATAACCTTCGGGACCTAATCAACATGGACCCATTGCTCTAGAGCGCGGGCCACAGGAGTCTAAGCTCCTCTTCCAGCCTAAGATGTGGCTGGTGGAACTGGAATCAACCTTTCCTGAGCTAGAGTACCGAACATGCTCAATAACTGTGCTAGGGTCTCCTAAACTTCAGGGGTGACAATAGGCACCTCGGGTGCCTGTCCCCCAACCAGAGCTACTGATGGCTCCTCAGTCTCTGCTCAAGCAGGTGCTCTAGCTGCACCACATGCCCCTCTTCGGACACTACCCTAGCCCCGACCTCTCACGTCTCTAGTAGGGGCGCGGGTGTATGATCGTCGGATCCACCGGTTCATGTCCTCACCATCTGTGAGAGAATATAAATTCAAAGATTCAGATTTCGAAGTCAACCAATTGGCACGATAAGGAATCATAGAAGTGGAATTTTTCCTACTAGTTTTGTAGACTTTCAAAGACAAGTACAGACGTCTCCGTAATGATCCGCAAGACTCTACTAAACTTGCTTATGACCCGTAATGCCTATGAACCTAGAGTTCTCATACCAACTTGTAATGACCCCAATTTCCCACCTTAGTATGTCGTGATCACACTTATCTCTACGACTAGGTAAGCCTAACATGCAAAGAGAAATAGCGAAAATAGTACTAAAAATTTCAAATTAAACCATTAAGCTAATGTAATAAAACTCAACAGTACAATAGTCAACAATTCCCTAACACATGGTAGAAAAGAGTCATAAACTCTACATGAATGTACTAATGGTCTCGTAATACAATATTATTTTGGAACATGAAATAAACAGTAGATTGTCCAAAAATAGAAGGTGAATTCGAGACCTGCGGACTTCAAGTAGGTATACCTTGAAGTCTCCAAAATCATCTGGTCAAGAAATAACGGGAGTCCAGCATGGGCAGACGTACCTGGATTTTCACAAAGATGTGCAGAAGTGTAGTATGAGTACACCATAACGGTACTTTATAAGTATCAAGCCTAACCTCGGTAGAATAGTGACAAGGCAGAGTCAAAACAACTTCGAGGACAAGATAAAAAAGACAAAATAATAACGGGAAATAATGGAGGCGGAGAAGTGAATGATAACAAAGCAATTTAGTAACGTAAAAAAATGACAGAATCCTAAGAAAAGAAATGCAACAAGAAGGAAATTCATAATGAGAACCACAAATAATCAAATACAAAAAAAACTTGTAAGACAAAGAAGAATAAGAGCCTGTTTAGCCAAGCTTTTGGGAGGCCAAAAGTAATTTTTTTTCCTCAAGACAGAAAAGTACTTTTGGCCAAGACGGAAAAGTACTTTTGGCCAGCAGCAGAAGAAGTTTTTCTGCTTTTGGGAAGAAGCAGAAAATTCTAGTTTCTTCCAAAAGCAGAAGCAGAAACTTAATTTATTCAAGACAAAACTATCCTCACTATAAATTTGTATTTCCTAAATTATCCCTTATTGATTTAAGTTTTTTTTCATTTTTAGTAACGACCCCGCCGATCGTTCCGAGAGTTTAGCCCCGTTTCCCCCGTTTCTGCTTCATTAAATGTGGTTCAACTTCATTATGTTATGTTAGATTGGTTGGCTCGGGTTCAGAGCAATTTTTGGAGAGAAATGAGACACTTAGTCTCTTAACTTGACTTAATAGTTGAAAAAGTCAACTGGGAGTTGACTTATGGTAAACGACCCCGGAATGTGGATTTTATGGCTCAGATAGCTTCGTTAGGTGTTGGGACTTAGGAGTGTGTTCGGAATGAAGTTTTGATGTTCGGAGTAGAATTAGGCTTGAATTGGCGAAAGTTAGTTTTTGGCGATTTCCGGGCGGCGGTGGAAAATAGCCTATTGGGGTTAGAATGGAATTCTAGAAGTTGGAACAGGGTCGTAATGTCATTTTTGATATGTAGGCAAATTTTCAAGTCAATCAGATGTGTTTTGGTTGGTTTCGACATCATTGGCGAAATTTAGAAGTTTCAAAGCTCATAGAAGTGAATTTGATGTAATTTTGGTGTTTTTGCATTGTTTTTGGTGTTTCGAAGGCTCGACTAAGTTTGAATGATGTTATAGGGTGTGTTGGTAGGTTTGGTTGAGGTCCCGTGTTCCTCGGGTGTGTTTCAGGTGGTTAACGGAGTGTGTTTTGCCTTAAAAGGATTGTTGTTGCTACTGTGTTTTCTTGATCTGATTTCCTTGTATGTGATTGCAATGGTGAGGCTGCGATCTCATAGGGTTGGTTGGTGAGGCAGTAGAAATTGTGTTATGTGATCGAAATTTATGTTCCACGATTGCGTAATGGGAGGAGGCAGAACAGTGCGGTCGCGTGAGTCTTGTTGCGATCGCATTGTGTGGGCACGTGTGGTAATGAGGTGATGGAGTTGCTCTATGCAATCACATAGAGCAGGTCATGATCGCATTGCTTTGACGGGTCGTCTTCCGCGATCACATAGGTGTTTCTGCGATCGCATAGGGTTAGTTTGGTTGGGCAGCATTTTTTTTTTCGCAATCGCGTGCCTTTTTCCGCGATCGCACAGAGTAAAAGTCTGGGCAGGCAGTTTAAGTTCTAATTTCGGCGTTTCTTGGCCATAACTCATTTTTCCATTTGAGAGCTCGGGGGAAGGAGATTTTGGACGATATTTTCAGTGGGATTCTTGTGGTAAGTGTTCTTCAATCATTTTTGTTTAATTTCATGAATTTGTCTTGATTTTCACCATGCAATTTGAGGAATTAAGTAGAGAATTTGGGGAAAATGGGTGGAAAGAATTGGAAATTTCTTTTGGCAATTTGAGTGGGTAATTGTGGTCCGATTTTGATGTCCTTAGTATGTACGAACTCGTGGGAGGATAAGGGTTCTTGTGATGTAATTTTTATCGTATTCCGAGGCATGGGCCTGGGGCTCGAGTTTGGCCGAATTTCGAGAATTGTGTCCAAATTGTTAGTTTTCGATTGGGTTTTGTTACTTTAGCGTACATTCATGATGTTATTCTGATTTTAGTTAGATTCGGAACAATCGGGATCCAATTTGAGGGGCAAGAGCATCGCAGATTAGTATTGTGGCCCGGTAGAGGTAAGTAATGGCTATAAATCTTGTCCTGAGGGTATGAAACCCCGGACATCGTATTTCTCACTGTTTTTAAAATGGCGCACGTGTCGGATGACGAGTATGTGGCGTACACTAATTTTTTGATTAGACTTGGTCCTCTCCGCGGAAACTATTGAGTTTTGTATTTTTACCCTAAATCATATGTTAGATTGTGTTCTAAAACTATTGATATATTTGGGCTATACGCTATGTTTGGGGCCTCGTGTCGACTTGTTTAGAACCCTTGGGGGCTTTTTACTACTATTTTCTCACTGTTGATTTATTATTTACCCTCAGTCATGTTATGTTTAACTGATTTCGAACCTAAGCCTTATTTACACTATTTTGAGATATAAAATGATGTTTTGGGTCGAGTACCCCATTTTACTGATACGCCCGAGGGGCTTTTAAGAGGTTCTGACTGAGTGAGGCCGAGGGCCTGATTGTGAGGATATGATACGCCACGAGGTGGCTTGATATTAGCTCTTGGGCTGAAGGAGCCCCTCTGGAGTCTGTACACACCCCCAGTGAGCGCAGGTACCTACTGAGTACGAGTGCCAAGTGCCGAGTGACGAGTTATTGGGAGGCATGAGTGATTGTCAGGTATGCCCGAGGGGCTGATTATGAGTGACTGTGAGGCATGCCCGAGGGGCAGGTTCTGATACATGTTTTTTCCCGAGGGGCTACTTATGATTTTACCACTTTCACTCTGAACTTATGAAACATGTTTTGCCCTAGGGGCCTTTTTATGATTTTTTATTCTTTTACACTAAACTCCTTGAAAGTTATGTTCAAACTATTGGCAAGTATATTTCCAAATGATTTTACTGAAATCGGCTTTTAAGCGTGATGATTTAATGTATATATTGTTGGAAAGAAAGGCTGCTTATTGTGAAATAATGATTTGATTTATGTGTTTCTTACTACTCTGACTTGATTTATTTTCATTACTATTGAGTTGGCGTACTCACATTACTCCTTGCACCTTGTGTTCAGATCCAGGTGTTAGGGTAGAGTGAGCTGTGTATCTGTTCCAGGGATCTTCTTGGAGATTTTGCGAGGTACTTGCACGTGTCCGCAGTCTGCTCTCTCCTGCTTACTTTTATAGAGTTTATTCTTTCTTTTAGTTGTACATTTTATGTAGATGCTCATGACCAGTGACTCCGGGATCTCGGGGGTTGTATTTAATATTCGGTATAGCTTTAATTGTTTTAAGAGTGTATAAAAGAAACCATTATGGGTTATCAGTTTAGTAAAAGATGTAAATGGAAGCTTATTACGATTTGAGTGTAGTTTTCGCTGGTCTAGTTCCACGATAGGCGCCATCACAACTGGCTTAGATTTGGGGTCGTGACAAGTCGGTATTAGATCGCTAGGTTACTAGGACTCACCGGTCATGAGCAGGTTTAGTAGAGTCTTGGGGATCGGTACAGAGACGTCTGTACTTATTTTCGAGAGGCTGCAGAACCCTTAGGAAAACCTCACATTCTTGAATTCTTGTCGTGCGAATCCATTTTATTCAGCTAAGAGCATAAATCTTGAATTCCTTCCATGTATTCGAACACGCACGAGAGCACTTGGTATCAGCTATGCATCGACGGCTTGTGACTTCCATGGATGAGATGTGATTTTGGCATGTTGGTAATGGGACAGTCTGGAGGACTTGAGGCTGGATTCATTCTATGGCTTGAGTGCTGAGGTTTCGATTGTGTGAGTCGTGCACTTGGGACTTATATGTTCGTTTGTGTTCTTATTTATGAGAATTGGTGACTAGATGGCTACGTGGTGAGTGTGATTTGATGGTTAGCTGTGTTCAGATTGTTTGATTGTGAGAAAAAGGTTGGCTAGAAATGTGGCAAGAACTATGAGTGTTGGATTTATGTCTCGATTTGGTATATGGTTTTGAGTTGTGAGTGTATTGGAAGACCTCTCATGTTGTTTAGTGGTTGAGTGAAGCGGATCTTTCTGTTGGGTTATGAGTTCCTGGTGATTTCTTTTGGGCTGATCATTTCCCCAGTAGCGTTCATATATTTTATTAACGGTGTATTCCAGCTGTATTAGCACTCCTTGTTATTGTATTCGTGGATGGTGTCCTGGCATATACGCGTAGCCATGAGTAGCATACTCAGTATTTGAGGATGGCATAGGGTTCATGAAACAAAGGCTCTATGCAAAGTTCTCCGAGTGTGAATCTTGGCTCAGTTCCGTAGCATTCTTGGGACACGTGGTGTCCAGTGAGGGTATCCATGTGGTCAGACGTGTGTCGGTAGAGCTTCCAGAAGCTCAAGATTTCTTTGACCACCGCTCTAGTGTTAGTTCTGCCATCGGCTTCAGGTTCTTGTTGCGTATTGTGATGCCTAGAGGGTAGGCATTATTTGTGTTTAGATGCAGAAGGGTGTATTGATAGTGTGATAGTTATGGTCTTCAGAAGTGTATAGAGATATATCAATTGAGGCTAAGCGGGCAGGGGTATCTCCTATGGGTTGTCCTGGGGTGTGTGATCCTTATGATGTTTTGTAGTAACTTCTCTTCTACCAGTAAATGATATGTGTTGTAATTTGAGTTTAGATCTCTTGTGGAAGTTGGCATGACTATTACCATGGTGAATGTGAGATTTGCAGATGACTTGAGCTGTTAGACGGGTTGTGTTATTATGGACATTGTGAGTTATTGTTTGTCTTGATCGTTGGCTTTGAGCCAAGTGGGGGAGTCTATTAATGATAAGTTGATTACACGATTATGTGTTGTATTGGTTTCGGTTCGAGGTATATAGGTGAATCACTTACGACCTGCAGATGTGGGGTATAGGAATGACTCGAGTAATGAAAATTCTTCGATACAAGTTGTAATGTACTCTATGGGTAAATGAATTCTATGGACCGATTGAGAGGAAATTGTAAAAGGTGTAGTGTGTTCAGTGTATGAATTTGCTTGTGGATTCAAGTGAGTGGATTACTTTCCTAGTATGTTAGTGTGCAAACGGGTCAGGTCGATTCTACCTAATTGGTCGGTGTAATTGAGATTTTCGTTGAAGGGTGTCAGGACTTGTTGAACTTCTACATCATCATGGATTCTACATATCAGTATCAGGAAGGTGAAGTTAATTACTTTAGATTCGCAGGAAGTCTCTTCAGGGTAAGTATTTTGAATGTGGTACTTTTGGGGATATTTGAGAGAGTATTCGGCGGCTTATGAGCCTTAGACAATATGGTTTTGTGCTTGGGTCGCGTGTGGTGAGTCTGGGTAGAGAATTGTGGTATTACGGAAAGGAGAAGTATCAATTTGAAGGTAAGTCAGAAGAAACTTGGATAAATAGGACAACTTGGTAGTAGGTCGGATCGACATGGTAAGGGATACAATTAGTTCTTTGGGCGTTCATGAGGTGATGAGTTTTTAGGGGTGTTTCTTAGCAATGCTCTTGGATTTTGGTGGCATGCGTAGCTTGGTTGAGTTAGAAGGATTCAGTCCTGATGGTTTGGTGTTGCAAAAATGGGATTTCGGTTAGTTCCTGATGGTTTCTACCACGGTTAAGGATGCATATTTTCTTCTGGCGTGAGGTGCGGGTGATGTGTACTGATTTTGCTTCTAAATGGGATCAAATGGAAGTTCTTGGCTAGTTGGGTACGTAGTTGCTTGTGGCTCGGAAGGGATCATGAAGTTCCTATAATTTCCCTGGGATGGCATGGCGTATGCGGTATGTGGATAGAGTTGAGATTTGCATATGTGAGGTCACGGTTCAGCTCTGGAAGGAAGGTCAAAACTAATTTCATAGATTGCATCGGAAGTTTCAGATGACTTGGTAGATGATATCACTATTAGGTGGCTGATCAAGGTATACATTTCAGAAAGGGCAATGTGTGGAGATTAGGGTGCTTCATTGGTATTGCGACGCTCTCTTGTTGGATGGACTGTTGATATTCAAGGTTGCTTGATGACACGGAAGAATTATAGGGGTATCCCTCGTGGAATGATTGGGTATTTGGGTATGTGTCATGTATTCGAGCGATGTAGTTGAGATCAGATATAGTAATCCATGCGATTCATGGATTTCGAGGCTGAGAGTTCTCAGAAATAAGTTATGTTATGGTACTGAACTGTGAAAATGCGAGCAGAGCTAGTCGGATGTTAGTATGTACCATGATTCCATCATTGTGAAACTTTTTGGTAAGCTATCTATCTGTTGTTGGTGACCAGAGTTAATTCAGGGTTATTGGTAGACCCGTAGGAGTGTGTGTTCTGGACCGGGTCAGAATTGCTGACTCCGAATTTCTATTGTTGAGGCATGTACCATTCGATTGTGATTGAGTTTATTCATGTTCTTGAGTGATCTATGAGTTACTGATGCGAGACTAAATTGCATAGTTTAACATGTGATATACCTTACATTTTATGCGCATTAATGATAAAATTACACTTGTTNTATTTCATGTGTAGGTGAAGTGGAGATGGAAACGGGGCTAAAAGGATGCAAATACGTCGAAAAATACGCGAAAGGAGACACCCGAGCGATAGCCGAGCGACAGAGCCAAACATCCAGCCCTACCTGGCGTTAGCCAGGCGTTACGGCTGAAACGCCAGCCCTACCCTGGCGTTAGCCAGGCGTTAGGGCTGAAACGCCAGCCCTTGCCTGGCGTTAGCCAGGCCTTTGGGTCCAAACGCCAGGTCCCCAGTTCGGCCAGAAATCGTGTTTTGACGGGTTTAAGTGTTTCCCGGTTGAAATAGAAGTCTCCTACACGGTTAGGGTTCACCCTAAACCTATAAATAGGATCCTAAAACACAATTACAAGGCGGATTTTCGTGAATCAAAGTAGAGAAGGAGAAAATACCATTGAAGTGCAAGAACATCGATTTCTACATTTAGTATTTCTTACTTTATATTTCAATTATG
>ML350180.1:0-19316 GCA_005239505.1 Nicotiana paniculata | reverse complement strand
AAGCCATTAAGCTTCGGTTCGGTTCGGTTTTCGGTTTCGGATCGGTTTTGAACACCCCTAGCATCCACTGTCTGTGATACATTGTAGGATGCTTCCTCTCATTGTTCCCTGCACAGATAAATCAAGGGTTAGATTTAGGAACCCAAACCAGTTTGGGTCCCTTGTAATGAGGAAACGTGTGAATGAGAGCTTTCCTAGTCCAAGCAGGTAAAATACGTTTTTTGCGTGTGGCACCTGGTCCCTTTTTAGTAGTCACTTTTTTCAGCAAAAAAATTATTTTTCTGAACAGATTGAACTCTGGCCTAGCAATTTTCCTTGAAGTTCCCATTGTTCCCACAGTGGGTACAAAGCCCGTTATCAGGTACAGTGACATACTTGTTGTGAGGGTTGTAAGGAATTTTCTCCTTTTGGAACCCTATTCCCTGTCTGTTTACACCATTATTGAAATACATGGCAGTAATAGCATTTGAGGACCAGGTCCATTTAAGAGATTTCTCAAGATCATTTTTTACTTTATCCAATTCTTCTTGAAGTTGCCTATTTTTCTCAATCTCACCACACAGACTAGTTTTCACATTATTTAATTCTTTTTTAAGATTAATGTGTGCCTCACTAGCTACTGCCTTTCCTTTCTCAATGCTCGCAGGCCTATGCTCTGCTTTAAGTCCCTCAATTGTTTCCTCTAGGTCTGCGGTTACCACTAAAAATCATCTCTCTCTTGCTCAGTAGCTGCAACTTTCTCTACTAGGGTATTCTTTTATTTGCTAAGGTTTTCTATAGTTTCCTTCAAGTCAACAACCACTACCGTCAGATCATCTCTCTCATTTCTACACTATTGATCTTTCCAGTTAAAACTTCTTTCTCCTTTTCAAGATTATCTATGATTTCTTTTAAATCAATCACACAGACCACTAAGTCATCCCTAGTTTGTTCAGCATCTCCTAACTCTATGGTCAAGGTATCCTTATCATTATCAAGACTATGATATTCATCAATTAGAACATTAGCTAATGACATTAGTTTCTTAGGAGAATAGGATTTCAGATTCCTCTGAACATCCCTGAAATTTACCTCATCATTGTCGTCATCTTTATTATTATCAGACTGAGCCATCAATGCAAATAATGAATCGTATTCCTTTGCTTCATTTTCCACTGCCATCATGGAGTTGTCTCTTGCATCATTTTCTTCTTTTGATTCACTGGAGGAGTCTCCCCATGCAGCAAGAGCTTGCTTCACAATATTGTCAGCTGCACTTTTTCATTTGAAGCGTTTGTTAGGAACCGGGTTCCTTTTTGTTGCTTTCTTAGAGTTATGCTTGTAATGCTCCTGGTTTAGAAGTGGGCAATCTTTGATGAAATGTCCTGGCTTTCCGCACTTGTATCAGAGATCACAGTTCTTTGGTTTACTAGAGCTACCTCTCTTTTGTATTCTACCATTTCTTCGAACCATTTTTTGAAATCTTCAGGTAAGATAATCCATATCACTATCTTCCTCAAAGTTTGGTGGAGCATCCATGAAGATCCTTTCTAGGTGTTAACCTTTTAGAAAGAACCTACTTTAATACCAATTAATAGAATATTTGAGCCCACCAAACTGTATAGAGATCTAGTCCTATAATAGTTCCTGCAGTACTAACTAATGAAACAGTAAGTAAATGAGACACAAGAATTTTATGTGGAAAAATCTCTACTCAAGGGGATAAAAACCACGACCTACACTGGTAGGATTTCAACTTCACTAACTTGAATTACAACTATTACAAACCACTTTGTAATGATCTATTACAAAGATTTCAATCTCACTAACTTGTAATACACCTATTACAAGCCACTTTGTAATAACTCTATTACAAATACTTCAACCTCACTAACTTGTAATACACCTATTACAATCCACTTTGCAACATACTTATTACAAAGACTTCAACTCATGACTAATTCTAGTGACGACACAAACTCTAAGGGTTTATGGTTTTTGGAGGTTCCTAGTAAAAGATTCTATATAAGCAACTTAGGAATTACAATAAAGAAGAAATACAAAGATACAACTCAACTAAGGACATACAAGGGCATACAAGATACTTGCTATAGGAACTGGTCCATAGTATTGTTGTTCTTTGTTCTTGATACACTTGTGACTTCAATGCTCTATCAGATCTTCAATGCTTGAGTGAATATCACAAAAATGTTCAAGTGATGTTTTGTTGTAATGCTTTTTGTTGATATACTTAGGATGACATCACATGGATGATGTAAGCACTTGGTTGGTAAAAAACCCTTCCCAATAGGAACTGACTGCTGCATTGTTTCTGCACTGTAGCATGTACAGTGCAGGCAATCACTTTCCAACTGTAGAGTTGACTTAGTGCGGCTGTCAGGGAAACTCCAAGGGATCAGGTCCCTGAGTTGATTCTTTTATGTCTGAAGTCATACATCATTAGCTTGGGTCCATTGATGAATAAATATACCAAATGTGCATCAGGTCATTTATCTGGTTCTTGACAAAAAGTTTATTAGATCATCAAAACATAAATCTAAGATACTTTAAACCCATCAAATAATTTCCTGCCCGTTTGAGTTCTAATATAACGCCTTAGCTGAAGGCGCTATACTTAACGTCGTTAAGGTATAGCGCTTTTATCTAAGGCTTTATACATATTTTGGTCACCAATTTTTTCCCCACAAATTTTGGTTCTTTGATTCCAAAAGAATCACATTTTGATTCCGAACTCGTTCAATAGGGTGTTAATTTTATCACACGTGTCCTACATATTAATCAATGGACAAGATCTCATTAGCTAAAAAGCTAATTTAACCATGGTTCTATTTTTCTTCTCTCTTCCTTAACCCTTTTCAAGCTATTCTTTATGTCTTTTTTCTTTTTTTCTTCTTTGCTCTCCATGATTAGTATTTATTTTATTTTCATTATTAATAATTTGGCGGTGGAGAGAGGACTCTTCTTAACAAACACCTGCACTTGCCTCGCCTTATTCAAAGTAGTCCAAGGAAGAAATAGGCAAATACAAATTAACAATGTCCCAAAAGGGTACCTGGCGAATAAAATATGGGTAAGTAGAAGATAATGTTTCATACTTCAATCACCCACTTTATATTCAATTACTCAAAGAGGCCGAGAATTACACCACCATTCCTTGCCATGTCGAAGACTTTTATTGTTGTGTTCAAATTAAGATTGATAAACATCACCACCACCAAATTCTTGTCTTATGTTTTATTGTTCGAGATCCGAAATTGTTTTCTTTTCGAAGGTATTGGTGAGATGAAAAATGACGTCCTACATGAATTTGTTTCGCGACTATGCATGAGATATGTTATAATCTCAATTGCATGGCAGATTGGAACCCTAAATCATATAGGATTTACTGAAGAAGAAGAAGAAGGAGAGGGAAGAAGAAGAAGAGAGAAAACAAAGAAAGATATTTTCATTCGAATGAGGTGGTTTACTTCAATACACATTATTTAACAAACATAACAAACTATCATGTGAGGTTCACGTGTAAGCTATGTAATGACTAAAATACCCCTTTTATAACTAACTAACCAACTCGATTCTTAATACACCCCCTCAAGCTGTAGGGTGGGATATGTCTAACACACCAAGCTTGGACATCAAGAAGGAATGTTGAGCAGATGTCAGCCCCTTTGTTAAAAGATCTGCTAATTGCAATGAAGATGAAACATGACTTGGAACTATCAATCCCACTTTAATATTTTCTCGAACAAAGTGACAGTCGATTTCAATATGCTTTGTACGCTCATGAAATATTGGATTCTCAGTTATCTGAATTGCAGCCTTGTTATCACAGAACAATGTAACAGGTTTAGATACCTTGATCCCCAGATTATCTAACAATCCTGTTAACCATGTAATCTCTGCAGTTGCAGCTTCCATACTTCTGTATTCAGCTTTTGCTGAACTTCTACTCACAATAGGCTGCTTCTTT
This sequence comes from Nicotiana paniculata, assembly GCA_005239505.1. NCBI lineage: Eukaryota > Viridiplantae > Streptophyta > Magnoliopsida > Solanales > Solanaceae > Nicotiana > Nicotiana paniculata. Next base: position 15,349 of record ML350180.1, on the reverse strand, counting down.
GATTTCCATGATATCAAAGAGTTGCCTAGTTTGATCACATAGCCAGTTACAGATTTTCTTGTATTAGGACATGATGCCTAGTCTGAATCACAGTTAGCTATAAGATGCTCAATTGGCCCTGCTTCCATCAGTAACCCCATTCCTGGTGCTCCCTTTATATATATGACTATCCTCAGGGTTGCTTCCATGTGTGACTGTTTTGGCCTTTGGATGAATTGGATCAAAGTTTGTACTGCAAAACTTATATCATGTCTAGTGATAGTTAGGTATAACAACCTTCATATCAACCTTTGATAGTGTGACTTGTCCTTCAGCTCTAAATCATCTGTCTTCCCAACACATTTATCATACTCCATAGTTGTCAGCTTTTGGTTTAACTCTATAGGGGTTGCTACTGGCTTTGCACCACTGAGTCCTACTTCTGAAATTAGTTCCAATGCATACTTCCTTTGATTGAGCAAGATTCCCTTCTTTGACCTTGAAATCTCAATCCCCAGAAAGTACCTAAGATTGCTTAAGTCCTTGACTTTGAACCTGTTGTGCAAAACCTTTTTTGCTTCATTGAATAAATATAAGGAGCTTCCAGTGATCATCATATCATCCACATACACCAGTATAATGACTATTTCAGTTCCATGTCGTTTTGTGAACAAAGAATGATCAAATGGACTTTGTTTGTAACCACTTTGAACAAGTGCATCAATGAGCTTTATGTTCCATTGCCTAGAATCCTGTTTAAGACCATATTGGGATTTCATAAGCCTGCACACTTTTAACTCCCCCTGCTTATGAAACCCCTGAGGTAGCTGCATATACACCTCTTTGTTTGTAGCCACTTTGAACAAGTGCATCAGTGAGCTTTATGTTCCATTGCCTAGAATCTTGTTTAAGACCATAGAGGGATTTCATAATACTGCACACTTTCAACTCCCCCTGCTTATGAAACCCCTGAGGTAGCTGCATATACACCTCCTCATAGAGATCCCCCTGTAGGAATGTATTACTGACATCCATTTGAGATAAACACCAACCCCTGGCAGCTGCTATGCTGATAATAGTTTTGACTGTTATCATTTTTGCCACATGTGAAAATATGTCATGGTAGTCCAGTCCCTCCTTCTGATTATAGCCTTTAGCAACCAATATTGCTTTGTATCTTTCCACTTCTCCATTTGCTTTGTATTTGATCTTATAGACCCATTTGGATCCAATAGCTTGCTTCCCTGCTGGCAATCTATTATCTCCCAAGTGTGGTTGTCTTCAAGAGCTTGGATTTCTTATTGCACAGCTGTTACCCATCTGCTATCAGTGGAAGCCTGCTGATAAGTAGTAGGTTCAAATTCTGTTGATAAAACCTGCAGATAAGCCTGATAAGTTGTTGTTAGATTAGCATAAGTAAGATTATCAGTCAATCGATACAAACACTGTCCAGAGAACTTCTTAGTAGTTTGATAATCTTGCAACCAAACTAGGGTTTAGAAGTTCTAGTTGTCTTCCTAAGTTCTTGATCACTTTTAGGTTCAACTATGTTACCAAAAGTCATCTCCAATTGTGATTCAGTATATGGGACTGCATCATCTGAAACATCTTGGCCCCTATGCTCATTGTCTGTTGCCTCTGTGCTTTGGACTATATTTCAACTTGTGAAATTTTTGGAGTGGCTATATCAATGTTTTCTACAGGTAGAGTGTCGGGTTCTGTAGACATGGGTAGTGTAGTATCAATATGTGGATCAGTATGTGGTGGTGTTGTAGTTGATGTAGGAAAAGGATCTTGTGGGACAGTCACACATCCTTTGAAAGGAAATATGTGTTCTCTAAAACTTACATCTCTGCTTACAAAGATCAAACAACTTGTACCCCTTTTGAACTTCTGAATAGCCTATTAGAACAGATCTTCTTGCTCTCTTTGCAAACTTGTCTCCTTTGGGCAAGTTGCTAGAGAAGCATAAACAACCAAACACCTTCAAGTGCTGAATAGCATGAACCTTTTTATATAAAATCTCATACGGAGATTTTCCATGTAGTATGAATGTAAGCCATTTATTAATCAAATAAACAGTTGTTTTGATGCAATCTCCCCAAAATCTTTCTAGAACACTGCTTTGAAATTGCAGTGCTCTAGCCACTTCAAGTATATGCATGTGTTTCCTCTCTACCACCCCATTCTGCTGGGGTGTGTATGGGAAACTACTTTGATGTACAATGCCTAAGGAATCCAGCAATGCATCACAATTAGAATTGAAAAATTCTCTCCCATTATCAGACCTCAACATTTTCACATTCAAGTCAAATTGATTATTTACCATTATAAGAAAATCTTTCAGCACTGTTACAACTTCACGTTTAGACTGTAACAAACATACCCAAGTATATCTACTAACATCATCTACAATTGTAAGAAAATAATATTTGTTATCATATGTGGGTACTTTATGAGGACCCCAAACATCAAGATGAATGAGCTGAAAAACATGTTCAGTCTTGCTACTGCTAATGGGAAACTTCAGTCTTCTTTGTTTAGCTAAAGGACATATTTCACAATTGTGCTCCAGTTTATCCACTACTTTATTCTTCAAGACAGGGATATGCTTCATTGCTATAACTAATGGATGACCTAATCTCATATGCCAAAGACTGCATTCATCAACATCTTTGGTAACCAATGCTGCTACAGGACTCTCTTTCCATTTGAGTATGTAAAGTCCACAATTCTCTCTACCAATCCCCATCACCTTCCTGTAGAGACCCTGCAATACACAGAAGTCAGGGAAAAATAGAGCACAACATAGTAATTCTTTTGTCAACTTGGAGACTGACAACAAATTGAATTTAAAGTCTGGAACATATAACACATCCTTTAACTCATATCCCCGCAGAATAGAAGCATTTCCTTTGTGTGTTATTGAGCACTTGCTACCTGTTGGAACCTGCACTTTATGATTCTTGTGATGCTCAATATTCTCTAAGTTAGATAAAATTTCCATATGGAAAGTAATATGATGGGAAGCTTCTGTATCTATTACCCATTCACATGAAGATGCATCATATAACAAGGTAGTTATACCTGCCATTAATGTGTGACAATCACCTTCATGTGTCTTATTTAATAGCTCCGATATCTGCTTGTATTGACTTTCAGTAAACAATTGTCCCATCTGTTGGCCGTGAAATGAACCTGCAGCTTCCTCAGTTATCATATTAGCATAAGTTCTATTTCCTTGACCTTGATGTTTCTTCTTGCTTTTAAAGTCAAGAGGATAACCTATAATCTTGTAACAATTCTCCTTCATATGACCTTTATATCCACAGTGATCACACACAATCCCAATCTTATTATTCTTGTATGCTTGATTCTGTCATGCCATCATAGTCAAAGGTTCCCTATTTACCTTTAAACATTTAGCTCACGGTGGCTTTCCTCTTGGATAACCAAAGCATAGGCCTGATTTACAGTCAACACTGGTATTTTAAGCAATATTTGACTCCTCACTTGGATACAACTTTCATTAAGTCCAACTAGGAATTGTAATAAACGCAAATTCTTAAACTGTTCAATGAAAGGTCCAGTTTCTTCACAATCAAAATCAGGTGTTGGGACTAACAAATCAATTTCATCCCAAATGTCTTTCATTTTTGTATAATAGGAAGTTATAGAATCAGTACCCTGCTTCAATGAACCAATTTGTATCCATAAAAGGTAGAAACGAGTAAGGTTAGACTTGTCAAACCTTTCTTTAAACTCGTTCAAACTGTCTTTGCATTCGAACCATAGATGATGCTAGGTTGCAATTCTGCCGATATTGTTCGTCCAATCCATGAAAGAACAACAGTGTTACACCTTTCCCACTTATTCACCAATTCTCCTCTGTAAGTGCCTTTTAAGCAAGTTCCTTCTATGAAACCTAGCTTGTTCTTCACCAAAAGTGTCATTCTCATCGATCGACTCCATAAACCATAATTCTCAGGTCCTGTGAGTTTGATATCATGCAATGCAACTCCTAGTGTGTCTGTAGCTGCTAAAAACAAAGGATGATTGTGATCAATTGGAAGATTTTCTGTTTCCGCCATGGCTGAACAAACTGAAGCTTCTAATCAGTGTTCGATGTATAAATCTTGTAAAATTCTGTTTGGATTTCAACAACCTGCTCTGATACCATGTTATAATCTCAATTGCATGGCATATTAGAACCCTAAATCATATAGGATTTACTGAAGAAGAAGAAGAAAAGGGAAGAAGAAGAAGAGAGAAAACAGAGAAAGATATTTTCATTCGAATGGGGCGGTTTACTTCAATACACAGTATTTAACAAACATAACAAACTATCACGTGAAGTTCACGTGTAAGCTGTGTAATGACTAAAATACCCCTTCTATAACTAATTAACCAACTCGATTCTTAATGAGATAGAATTAAAATGGCTTCAAACGCCACTAAACTCAATCCGGACATATCAGAAAGAAAACAGCCTTGGTGATTTTACCATCTCTTTACCGATGCTAAAATGGACGTGAATAGATCCACAAAAGAATCATAATTCATTAGCATGAAGCCAAAGATATTATGTTTGGTAGTCTTGGCTACATGGACGCAAAACAGGAGAGAGGAGAAACCATGGTTAAACTAGCTTTTTAGTTAAAGAAATCTTGTCCATTGGGAGGGGATCCCGATGTGCTATTCCTATGCCATTTGTTTGATCGTATTTATTAATTAGCGGATCAATTTTAATACGGTGATTACAATTAAATTTCAAATCAATTTAACGCATGGAAGTGATGGAAACTATCTCTTGCAAATGAAGTAGTTGAATTTCTATGGAAGTTCCTGATATTTTAGGAAAAGTTCAATCTATATATCAAACGCATTAATTTGCCTCCCGCTAGAAATTATGTCATTTAATTAATTACCTCGAGTCATTCTTTCATATCAGCAAACGACCTCAATTCCTTTCCCCAAAGGAAAATATTAATGGAGTTTAAGCAATAATTTTACTATCGACCTTAAAGTTTAAGTGAGAGCTTTTTCTCTAATTTTTTGTTTCCTTTTGTTTCAGTAAGTATTGTAAGCTTTCAAAATATGCCATTTTGCCATCTAAAATTGTTCTATCAGCTAAAGTCACATTCTAAGCCAAGCAGATACAACACGACATAACATTCAGTGCGTATGTTAATAGATTAAAATGCATTACTTTTTAAAGTTTAGGGCTTGTTTTCTAGACGAGAAGCTAACGATAAGGTAAAATGTACTTTGTCTGCACTAGGTAGAAAGGTTAATACATACTATAAATGTGAGAGACAAGAAGAAATGTTGATCTCAATTAACCCTTCTCTTTTAGTGCATTCAACTGAAAGACAAAATCAGAAAAGAAATTGCCAAAATCTGATCAATATGGCTCTTACCTGCAGATAAACCCTTGTCCTCACTTTTTCGTTTGATCATAACACAAATCTCTAGAAATATTTGGTACGTAATACATGTATAAAATCCGAGCTCGCCATCATCCAGCAACCTAAGCTGATTCTACAAACTGAGAATCATATCAGCAGCCAATTGGAATCACTCCTCCAAATTGTCTCTGTGTTTATACGAGTATACTAATAGCTCAATACTAAGGAAAAGAATTATATACTTTACATTCATCAAATCTCCAAAAACATAAGCTCATCATCATCTTCAACTGCCCATATCCACGTATTCCTTCCATTCATTTTCATCCTTGACTCTCTTCAATACTCCTTCAACTGCAATTTCAAATGCATCCTTAATAGTCCCAAGACCTCCACTTGGCCTTGCATACACTATTCTGGGAATTGTTTCTACTACTTTCTCCCTCATTTTCCTTACTTGATCTTTACTGTAACTTTTCAATATTTCCTTAATGGAAGCCGTCCCATTTCTCACTGCTTCAGGGTCTATAAAAACCGAATAACTCCCCGGTTCTTCTGGTAAAAACCACTGGTACTGTGTGTAAGCCGTTCGTCGCCAGAAAAAAACCGGCACTGAACCGGTCACCATGCAATCGAAAACCGACCGCCGAGTCAAGCTGTCCCCTTTCGGCTGTAAGCAAAAATCGGAGCTCAAAAGTGCTTCTTGGATTTCTGACGAACCGTTAGAGCACTGAGTCACGGCACAATCCACGACTCGGCACGAGTCCGACTCGTTTCTACAGTAACTCATTAACCTCGATCTGAAATCACTGTTGATATCCCCACGCGCCGCGCCAATGAACGTGAAGAGACTCGTGCGGTTATGTGAAAGCACAAAGTTCTGCCATTCCCTGAGTTCTTTCTCGGAGTGAGGGTGGAATCCAGTAGGGTAAGGTACACTGATATCATTCGCATCCCACGGAGCCCTCTCGATGGTGAAACGCGAAACGTTCTGCATCTGTGGCCGATTAAGAAAAGTGGATCCCCACAGTTTCTCCGGGTCACCTAATCGCCGGAAATCCCACGTTATTCGACCCAGAGTTAGGAAATGATCCGACCCGTTATATTGTTTCCAGTACTTTTGCCTCTGGACCCATTTTAGTACTTTATTGCTAAGCAAATCACGATTTTCAATTTCATCCGTCCATAGGTATTTCCCTACAGCCTGTCCGGCGTAAAACGGAATGTAGAAAGCAGTAGCAGAATCCGGGTCGCTTGTCCTACATCTGTAGTTTAAAAGCCGGTAATGAAATATTACCTCCGAGGAGAACTGATTTGTCCGGTACCACGCTGCGGAGAGATTTCCCGGCAAGATTCCGGTGAGGTCCGTTGATCTCTTTCCGTATCCGTCATTAGTGACAAGTCCACACTGCCACTTCCATGGGTCTAGATCGTCGCAGGTAGTTAAAGCTAAGTCTTTGTTAAATTTGGAAGGTAGATTATAAACATAAACACGACCAAACTCGCATTGGGAATCTCCGAATGGATAAATAACATTTGGATCATGATGGGGTTTCTGTATGTCGGCAAATAATGCGGTTTCTGAAGGGAAGTGGGGGTGGGATTGGGGTGGGGAGTGGGTTGAAAAAGGGAAGGGGGAATTGCGGGTGAAAATGAGAACAACGAGTTGGAAGAAGAGGAAGAAGGTGAAAAGCCAGAAACGTGGGTGAGTAGAAATCTGGTACTGGAAATTGCTCAGTGCATTCTTGAGAAAGTCGTTGTTATTGGCTTTGGGAGGTTTCCGTAGGGTTTCATCGGCTTCAAGGGACTCGTCTGAGTAAGGAGGAAGCATTTGATGAGAAATGGAGACTGAATCTAGCAAATTGGGAGAATTGCTGGAAACAAGAAATGGCTGTAAAGTAGAGAACAGAGCAAATGGAGAAGAAGTGAGAGTGGTAGTATAGAATTCTTTAGTAGTATTTCTTTAGCAGAGTGGTGCTTCGCTTTCTGTAACTGACGTTTGAGTGTAAGATAAACAATTTTAGGTTCTCTTCACTATTGCCACCGACAGAGACACCCAGATTTTACTACTCCTGACTTCAAGGGCAAATCATTTGTATAATTCAACAAGTTATTTTTTAGGAATCAATATAATATACGTACACAGGTTATTGTTCCCAAAATAACATTATACTGCAATCACGCAAAGAATACTTAGAGCTAATAGACGAAAAAGTTAAGGAATTTATTAATTTTTCGCATCTTACTTTATCAACTACCAAATCAAGACTCCAGCGGAGGCCCTGTGAAATTTCTTGCGGGTAATATATCTTTCATGATATCCCCCTTCTCTTTTCTTTTACGGAAGCTAAAGACGGAGCTTGCGGTTATTCTAAATGAAACGGAATAAATGATTTAAGTGATGGTAGACCTACTTTGTGTCATAGGATTTTCTCCATCTTTAATGTAAATGCCATCGTTTAATTTGGTGCAAAATAATTCTTAGATTTGTCAATACTCAATAGCGAGTTATGTGTAACTTTCTATTTATTTATTTTTTGCTTAATATGTGTTGATTAAGTAAAAGAAAATCTTTGTCTACTGAAAAATTTCTCAAGTTATTTAACAGTGTGATATTGTACTGGCGGTAATGTGCCAATCTTGTTATGTTAAATCTTGGGGTTCACATAGTGACTTTAATTACAGCGTCGAAAAGAGGAAGAGGGGCAATATCGCCGCCGCCCCCACTGCCACAAATTAAGGCGCGACTGTGCCCTGCTTTGGTGGAATGGTAGGCAAAGGGTTTAAAATTCCTATGCGACTAAAATGTACGTGTCCCGTCTTTGTAGAAAATTAAATTTAATCTCTAGCTTTATTTGGACAAAGTCAATAAATGCGATGCATGTTCTATGGCTCGGGAAAGTAATAGCTGTCGGCTCTTCTTTATCCCCTCAGTCCCTTTCTCTTCTTTTCGTCTCTTTTCAGCCATGGCAGCACTTCATGTTATATGCATAAAAGCTATGCAACACAACACTTTGTAAATAACGCTCATTTTAGTTGGTCCGCATCTTGTTAAAAACATATACGCTGGTTTTAATTACTATTATTTGCTTTTTGGGTGATCTTAGCTTCTTTGGTCTATTTTAAATATAGATGACTTCTATTTTATCCTTTCGAACTGTAATTTTTCATTTTTAAGAACTAGCCATAATAAAAAGGAAATACTATTAACTTCTTCTTTTACTTTCCTTCTGATTTTGTCGAATTCGGAACAAGTTTTATAATAATATCACAAAGATTTACCCATTAAAATATTGTACACAGTGATCACGCCGAATTATGTCTTATAAAAAGAATTAAGCGTTGTTGCAAATATATTCTAGTTAATAAGTCCGGAGCCGAATCCCACAAGGAATTAACCTATTAAACAAAGTTGCTAGACTCGCACAAATTCACGCAATCAATCTTCAGAATTATTTAAATAACAAATTGGATGTTTACTAACTAAATATCACTTAATGAAAATGCAATAATTAATAACTAACTACGAACAGATTGTAGACAAGAATTGGAATGATCTAAGGTTATGATTTCCCCTATTGTTGGAATCCTTTCTTCTACGTTTTTTATAAATTTGTCTAGGTCTTCTCTACCGATCATGAGCGCTCTGAGTGTCGTAATACTCTCCCAAATAACTACCACAATTTACTAGACATATTCTCTCGAATTACACTGGCTAGCATTAAGTACGGCTCACTCGGATCGCACCAAGGTTTCGTTATTCCTAATCTCACCTTCAAGCCCTCCGAATAGATCCCTCATATACGTTAGGAGCGATGTTGTTCAACAACTACCTAAATACGCACTCTTCTGAGTAATACGCACTAAATAGGCACAGTCAATGAGAGCTCTTCAACCAACCACAATAATGACGTAGTCGAACAAATAGAGAAAATACTACAACAAATCCATATTAACATAACATGAAAATCGTCCTCCAATAGATCCATCAAAAGCTTAGATTAGGAGTTTAGCTACTCATAGCCATAGTTACAATATCCCAAATATTTTGCATAATTAAATTACAAAGTAAGAATAAAGGAATGTAGAAATCGATATTCTAACTCCCAACGGTTGTTCCATGAGCTATTCTTGCCTCTGGTTGCAAAAACTCCCTCAAAAGTGATGTTTTATGTCTATTTATATGTGTAGCAAAAGATCTAAACGACATAGGGCAAGTCCAAATCAAACAAGAAGACGAAATAAGCCTTCAAAATCCAGAGTAAGCGCGCCTCAGACCTTGCCTCGCAAGGCTCCACGCGAGATGGACCTCACCCCAGACCACGCGATGCCAGCTCCCACGTGAGATGGACCTCGCCTCCTCCCTCGCGTAGCCTGCTCCCACGCGAGCTCAAAGGCTCGCCCAGCCAGCTCTAACGCGAGCTCATAAGCTTGCTTCGCCATCTTCCTCATTTATCTGTTGCTCACTTCTTTCTTTCTTCTATTCATCTATTTTGAACACGCTTTAGACTCTAAATATTCCTTTTGCTCTACTTTTATCTCCAATTTACCTACACATAAAATAAATTTTATTACGCGCAAATAAAATATAGTTAACATTAAAATATATAAAATGCAAGGTAAATAATATACTAAAATATGAAATTATAGCCACACATCACGCACCATTTAGCCTTTTTGCACTGTATTTGAAAAATATTGTAAATAATTTAAAATATACAATAAACGGCGAGAGTACTCATGATTAGCAGGTTGAATCGCTATTACTGTCCATAAGCAGTTTATGAAGAGTGTTTGATTATTTGCACATATGCGATGTCATTTGATTTTGTAGTTCTTTATAAATTTATTTTTTGTTCTATCAGTGGCGGATCCAAAATTTTAAAGTTATGGATGTTCGCCCATAAAAAATTAAAAAAAAAGAGAAAAAGAAGTTTAGTGGTAAGTGCTTACTTAATATTTATCTAAATGTTAATATAATTACCGATGCAAATTTACTAAATCTCCACAAAAGTAATGGGTTGCACCCACAAGTGTCCATGTAAATCCGCCACGGTGTTCTATAACCCTATTATTTTTTTTACGCATTAGTAATTTACTTTTACACGTAAGATATTTGTCTTTTATATATAAGAGATCTTAACAGGTCATTTCTTAATTTTAAAATTGTAAATGAGCACACCACACTCGTCAATGCTACTAATATGTAACTCTTTCAAGCGAAAAAGATGTATCAACTACTTTTGATGATTGATCCTGGAATTTAGACATATTAAAAGGGCAATAATAGTTCAATCTCAATCTATTATTCCACTCGTTTGACTAAAGCATTTCATTGAAAGGTGACTGGTGATCTGATGGGTTTTTAGTACATACTGACTCGGTCTTGGAGTGAACTAGTTGTCGATAAACAAATCCATGCATAGTGTTCATATCTTTCCCATGTCATGATTTTTTAATTTAATAACTAAAATGAGTGTGTGATGCACGGTTGCCGACGGTAGATGTGGAAGAATTATGAAAGCTGCATTATTTGGGCCTGTTAACCCATTAATGTGACTCGCTCATTTACACACGAGATGGGCCAAGTGTCTAACAAGAGGGACATGGGGTTCGGCAGGTTGCGGAACTGTCACATGCAACATAGGCAAGATCACGGACTATTATTAGTATTAAGTTTTACGTTCAATTTCACCTAACAAAATGTAGTTGTTTGTGACTTTGTGTAGTTCTGATAATTCATTACGTGTATTACGATTTGGCATAAGATACAACCAAATGCATACTTTATTGTTATCATTTTGAGGTGTTATATATTTTCTATTAACTATTTTTGTTATCCCAATTTGTTTTGACATATTCCGAATTTCGAGAGTCAAACTTTTCAGTTTTGACCAAAAATTTGGACATAAGATTATCTTCTTCTTCTTCTTCTATTTTTTAACCTATTTGGAAGCTATATCAAAAGTACTATAAGTCACAATAATTAATAATTTAAAATTTAAAATATTTAAAAATATAAAAAATCATGGTTAAAGAAAAACTCGTTTGACTCTCGAAATCCAAAATGCATCAAACAAATTGAAAAAAAGGGGAGTATGATATTTTATTTATATATATATATATATATATATATATATATATATATATATTGTGATCTATAGTATTCTCATTGTAAACATTTTAAATATATATAGTACTTCATAAAATTTAAAAAAAAATCCCACAGCAAATAACAGAATATGATAACAAAATAATTTACGAGAGATAGTAGTGCAGTTGCTAGGGGGCTTTTGCATCTATACCCGCTTTTTGGGTCACGTTTTAACTTATATTCGCTTTGTAAAAAAAATTACAAGCGTACCCACTTTTCGCATAAACTTTAGGCATACGGGCCTGAAGTAGCAAATGCAATCAGACAAACTTCAACATTCTAGGCTTTTTCAAAAACTTCAGTAGAAGTGCTGAAGTTATTTAGTTCATTTGTAAAAACTTTAACACTAAATAAGCGAAAGTTTTGTCCTGAATTAATTAGTTGTCATAAAGTTTTTCAAAAACTTCAGCAGAAGATGCTAAAGTTATTTAGTTCATTTCTAAAAACTTCAGCAATAAATTAGCTGAAGTTTTGTCCTGGATTAATCAGTTTTGTCATAAAGCTTTTTCAAAAACTTCAGCAGAAGATGCTGAAGTTATTTAGTTCATTTTTAAAAACTTCAGCATTAAATAAGCTGAAAGTTTGTCCTGGATTAATTAGTTTTGTCATAAAGCTTTTCCAAAACTTCAGCAGAAGATGTTGAAGTTGTTCAGTTAATTTGTAAAAAACTTCAGCACTAAATAAGCTGAAGTTTTGCACAGGTATCAGGAAAACGACGCCTGAAGTTACAAAAATTAGGGTATAGGTTAAATAATTTTAAAAATATGGGTATAGATTAAATGAGAGCGACCAAATAGGACGCCCCGTACAATTGTACAGTTACTAGAGTAATTTTCTACTATATTCAATTTTCTTTATCGCTTTCCACTTCTATTTATCGTTTGACCCCATTAAGAAATGTGTTGCAATAATAGCCTCACTTCATAGGCTGCCAAAATTTTGAAGCAAGTAACAATTATGATGATTGTCGGGTTTCTATCATAAAATTCTAATAGTCACCGGAATTTCAGCCACAATAATGAGAAAATACAAAATTCCGACGATCATCTTAATTGTTGCGTGCTTTAAAATATTGACCAACATACTTTAAAATTCTGATATTTAAGGAAAATTCTGTCTAACGTGATTTAAAATTTTAGTATGGGTTTTTTTCAAAAAATTCTATTAGCAGGACTAAAAAAATGAGAAATTGACATCGGAAGACAACATATATGTTACACCTTATGTTTTTGTACGCGAGAGTACATCGTAAGTCAATTGATGTAAGCTCAGAAATAAGATTATATTTTATGGAATATAATGTAAGTTAATCATGTTACATTGGANTTTTCGTACGTGAGAGTACATCGTAAGTCAATTGATGTAAGCTCAGAAATAAGATTATATTTTATGGAATATAATGTAAGTTAATCATGTTACATTGGAGGTTACAAATATTTAAGATCATGAATAACGAGTACCAAGAGGGTTGGAAAGCTTAGAAGCTAAACCAATTGAAGAAAATAAGTTTCGTCGAAAGTCGACGAGTTTGGAATGTTATAACATGTACTTTAGGGTGAGACTATGGTTCATTACATGATAAGGAGGTTATGCTATGAGTTAATTTTTATCGTATGATAGTTGTGTTCTACATTTTGAAGTCAAGCAAGTTGTGGAACAAAAGTCGGCAAAGGTCTTCACAAGTTACACTCATAATGTGCTTAAAATTAGGTCAAATATAACTCAGATTTTCTCCCAATATACTTGGTATTATTGGATGATCTACCAACCAAATTTAAGATCTATGAGTCTAGTTTCCAATGCATTAAACCGTTCATCGATACGACGTAGGAGTAGAGAGATATTTGCAGTTCCGGAAAACTGCGCAAACATCATAAGTGACAAGTAGGTGGATCACTAGAGCTTTTTGAGCAATACTTTCCATGTGCTATATGAGGTCTTATTGGGACATGTAATATACCAAATTTAAGTTCTTGGAATGTAGTTTCCAACGCTCTTAACTGTTCGTCCATACGACATCAGGATAAAAAAATATAAGTGTCGGAAGATGGACCAATCCTAGGGTGCCAAGCTAGCACCTCTTTGACTTTTCCAAACTTGATATATATAAACCTTAGGTCGGATTTCTCTTCATTATTCAGCATAAAACGACCATAGAACACCCATAAACATAACCTCAAGAAATATTCAAGGGTTTCAAAGAAGATTATCATTCCGGGCAAGAAATCGAGAAGCAATAACATCAAAATGATCCCTACGACGTAAGTGTCATTATACCGCCTCTCCTTTTTCTTTGTAGTTAGAGTTTTGGAAGGTAATTTATAGCTAATAAACATCTAATATCTGTATTTAAGTGTTTAAATATCATGGAAGGTTGATAAATATGTTTCCTAATAGTTAGAACTCACGGGACGGTGATCGAAAGCCGTGAGTTCGAGTTATTTGACTTGTAGCGGACTGTTTGGTGTTGTTGTTAGGCTGCGTGTTTTACTAATATTTTGTGGAGTTTTGGAGGAGTAATAGTGTGGATAAACACCATATAGATGTAGGGTTGTGAACTGGTCGTTCGTTGTAACATTTCAGGGTCGTTTGACACGACTACGGTGGTCGTCTTATGTGTGAAGTGATTAGGTGACTGTTTTGGGAGGCTCAATATGATTATTATTGATGTTGTTTGGGCTGTTTGGTGATTGTTTTGACTTGTGTGAAGTCATATAAATAGGGGAGGTATTGTCCGTTTCATCGTAAAATAGGTTGTGGTCGATACATAATAGTTATGACGCTTAAACGATAACGATAGTGTCGTTTCTCTTATTGTAGATTAAGGAGTTGTGACATTTGTGTAGCTTGAGGTTGGGGCAGTATATACAAGGTATGTGAGGCTATTCCTTTTCTTCTTTTGCACGACTACGATTGTACGTAATGCAATGAACGAGCTTCCAAAGATACTCTACCTTAGAAGCTAGCAGTACTTACATAGTTTGTCACGACCCAAACTGGAGGATCATGACTAGCACCCGGGCCATACTTGCCGAACACCAACGTACATTTTATCTAACCTTCTTATTATCTTTAAGGGATAACGAGATCAATATAAATGGTAGATATGGATCATGAACATACATCCATGGGATGACAAGATTGCTAAGAAACTACATAAAAGGTACGAGCTACAACGTTGTCATGAAAGACTATACAACAAAAATTAACCAACAAAGCATACCAAACTATACATGAGTCGACACCTGTCTATGAGCCTCTAAAGAAGCATAAGTAATGCAACATATCCGGAACAGGGCCCCGACATACCCATAATATCTATAACAAAAATGCATACCAAGACCACGACAAGTCCGAAGAAGGGATCTCGCCTATAACCCCTGAACTGGAAAGCCTATTGTGGTGGGGGAGTTGTGTCTACCTGTCTATCAGGACCTGCAGCACGACATGCAACGTCCACAAATAAAAGGACGTTAGTACGAATAAAGTACTGAGTATGTAAGGTAGGAAAGCATAAATAAGAAAGTAACGTAAAGAGAAATGTAGGAGATACAACATGTAGCATCTGAGTGCTTCTAAGAGACATTAAAATGAAACGCATGATACATATATACACATAATCTTTTTAAACATATGCCTCTGTGGGCATCATCATCATCATATCATACCCGGCCTCAAAGAGGAATCGGTAAACCCAACTGATCAGTGTTGCACAATAGGTGCCATACCCAGCCGACTATAGCGTGGCTCGGTAGAGTAAAATAGATACATATATATATAATGCATGCAGGACTCATTGGAATCATGT
>MDKI01097282.1:0-12123 GCA_005239505.1 Nicotiana paniculata | reverse complement strand
ATTGTTAGTAATTGTTAGTTATTATTATTGTCAGTAGAATTAGTAAAACATCACCACTTTATATTCAAAAAGTTTTGAGAGAATTGATTGAGTAAAAGTAGTGTATTTTAAAGACTTGATTGATACGTATATTCTCTATAGGATCGACTCTGGGTATAATACCCCGGATTATATTTGCAATGCCTGCTTAGTCTTTTATAAGACATAGTTGAGCGAGATCAGACATCACATACAACCATGGGAACCATAACCAACGCTTCGAAATGATCAAGTTATATTTTTTGGCATTTTATGGCAATTAAATTGGAATTCCGCCAGTCGTGCATGTATTATAACCTGCCATGGTCTAGGTCGGATGCCTTGGTATAGAGCCAGTACTGGATAGCATGCTATTTGTCTGGGACATCAAATACGACCCAAGGAACCATAACCAACGCTTCGAAATGATCAAGTTACATTTTTGGCATTTTATGGCAATTAAACTGGAATTCCGCCAATGGTGCATGTAATATCACCCGCCATGGTCCAGGCCGGACGCCTTGGTACGGAACCGGTACTGGATCACATGATATTTGTTCGGGACATCAAATATGACCCAAGGAACCATAACCAACGCTTCGAAATGATCAAGTTACATTTTTTGTCATTTTATGGAAATTAAACTGGAATTAAGCCAGTCGTGCCTGTATTATCGCCTGCCATGGTCCAGGCCGGACGCCTTGGTAAAAAGTCGGTAGCGGGTCGCATGATGTTTTTTCGGGACAGAAAATACGACCCAGGGAACCATAACTAACGCTTCGAAATGATCAAGTTACATTTTCTGGCATTTTATGGCAATTAAACAGGAATTCCGCCAGTCGTGCATGTATTATCGCCTGCCATCGTCTAGGTTGGACGTCTTGGTACGAAGCCGGTACCGGATCACATGATATTTGTCCGGGACATCAAATATGACCTTAGAAACCATAACCAATGCTTAGAAATGATCAAGTTACATTTTTTGGTATTTTATGGCAATAAAACTGGAATTCCGCGAGTCGTGCCTGTATTATCTCCTGCCATGGTCCAGGCCGGACGCCTTGGTACTGAGCCGGTACCCGATCGCATGATATTTCTCTGGGACATCAAATACGACCCAAAGAACCATAACCAACGATTAGAAATGATCATGTTACATTTTTTAGCATTTTATGGAAATTAAACTGGAATTCTGCCAAGTCGTGCCGGTATTATCACCTACCATGGTCTAGGTCGGACCCCTTGGTACGAAGTCGGTACCAGATCGCATGATATCTATCCGGGACAGCAAATACGACCCAAGTAACCATAACCAAGGCTTCAAAATGATCAAGTTACATTTTTTGGCATTTTAGGGCAATTGAATTGGTATTCCGCTATTCGTGCATGTATCATCGCCTCCATGGTCCAGGTCGGACGCCTTGGGACGGAGCCGGTACCAGATCGCATCATATTTGTCCAAGAATACGACCTTAGGAACCATAACCAACGCTTCGAAATAATAAAGTTATATTTTTTGTCATTTTATGGCAATTAAACTGGAATTCCGCCAACCGTGCCTGTATTATCGCCTGCCATGGTCCAGGCCGGACGCATTGGGGAGCCGGTACCGGATCACATGATATTTGTCTGGGACATCAAATACGACCAAAGGAACCATAACCAATGCTTCGAAATGATCAATTTACATTTTCTAGCATTTTATAGCAATTAAACAGGAATTCCGCCAGTCGTGCATGTATTATCGCCTGCCATGGTCTAGGCTGGACGTCTTGGTACGGAGCCGGTACTGGATTGAATGATATTTGTCCGGGACATCAAATATGACCCAAGGAACCATAACCAACGCTTTGAAATGATCAAGTTACATTTTTTTCAATTTTATGGACATTAAACTGGAATTCCGCCAGTAGTGCCTATATTATCGCCTGTCATGGTCCAGACCGGATGCCTTGGTAAGAGCCGGTACCGGATCGCATGATATTTGTCCGGGACAGCAAATATGACACAAGGAACCATAACCAACTCTTCGAAATGATCAAGTTACATTTTTTTGGAATTTTATGACAATTAAACTGGAATTCCGCCAGTCGTGCCTGTATTATCGACTGCCATGGTCCAGGCCGGACGCCTTGGTACGGATCCAGTACCAGATCGCATGATATTTGTCCGGGACATCAAATATGACCTTAGGAACCATAACCAACGCTTCTAAATGATCAAGTTACATTTTAGGCATTTTATGGCAATTAAACTAGAATTCCGCCAATCGTGCATGTAATATCACCCGCCATGGTCCAGGCCGGACACCTTGGTACGGAGCCGGTACTGGATCACATAATATTTGTTTGGGACATCAAATATGACCCAAGGAACCATAACCAACGCTTCGAAATGATCAAGTTAGATTTTTTGTCATTTTATGGCAATTAAACTGGAATTAAGCTAGTCGTGCATGTATTAGCGCCTGTCATGGTCCAGGCCGGATGCCTTGGTAAGAAGTCGGTAGCGGGTCGCATGATGTTTTTCCGGGACAGAAAATACGACCCAAGGAACCATAACTAACGCTTCGAAATGATCAAGTTACATTTTCTGGCATTTTATGGCAATTAAACAGGAATTCCGCCAATCGTGCATGTAGTATTGCCTGCCATGGTCTAGGCTGGACGTCTTGGTACGGAGCCGGTACCGGATCGCATTATATTTGTTCGGGACATCAAATATGACCTTAGAAACCATAACCAACGCTTCGAAATGATCAAGTTACATTTTTTGGTATTTTATGGTAATAAAACTGGAATTCCGTGAGTCGTGCCTATATTATCTCCTGCCATGGTCCAGGCCGGACGCCTTGGTACTGAGCCGGTACCCGATCGCATGATATTTCTCCGGGACATTAAATACAACACAAGGAACCATAACCAACGATTCGAAATGATCAAGTTAAATTTTTTGGCATTTTATGGAAATTAAACTGGAATTCCGCCAAGTCGTGCCGGTATTATCGCCTGCCATGGTCTTGACCGGACGCCTTGGTACGGAGCCGGTACCAGATCGCATGATATCTGTCCGGGACAGCAAATACGACCCAAGGAACCATAACCAACGATTCGAAATGATCAAGTTAAATTTTTTGGCATTTTAGGGCAATTAAATTGGTATTCCGCTAGTTGTACCTGTATCATCGCCTCCATGGTCCAGGTCGGACGCCTTGGTACGGAGCCGATACCAGATCGCATCATATTTGTCCAGGACATATAATACGACCTTAGGAACCATAACCAACGCTTCGAAATAATAAAGTTATATTTTTTGGCATTTTATGGCAATTAAACTGGAATTCCGCCAGTCATGCCTATATTATCGCCTGCCATGGTCCAGGCGGGACACCTTGGCATGGAACCGGTACCAGATCGCATAATATTTGTCCGGGACAGCAAACACGACCCAAGGAACCATAACCAAGGCTTCAAAATGATCAAGTTACATTTTTTGATATTTTTGGGCAATTAAATTGGTATTCCGCCAGTCGTGCCTATATTATCGCCTGCCATGGTCCAGGCCGGACGCCTTGGTACGGAGTCGGTTTCGGATCGCATGATATTTGTTCGGGACATCAAATACGACATTAGGAACCATAACCAATGCTTCGAAATGATCAAGTTATATTTTTTGGCATTTTATGGCAATTAAACTTGAATTCCGCCAACTGTGCCTAGATTATCACCTACCATGGTCCAGGCCGGACGCATTGGTACGGAACCGGTACCGGATCGAAAGATATTTGTCTAGGACATTAAATACGACCTTAGGAACCATAAGAAATGCTTCGAAATGATCAAGTTACATTTTCTGAAAATTAAACTATAATTCCACCAGTCGTGCATGTAGTATCGCCTGCCATGGTCCAGGCTGGACGCCTTGGTACGGAGCCGGTACCGGACCGCATGATATTTGTCCGGGACATCAAATATGACCCAAGTAACCGTAACCAATGCTTCGAAATGATCAAGTTACATTTTTTGAATTTTATGGCAATTAAACTGGAATTCCGCCAGTTGTGACTATATTATCGCCTGCCATGGTCCAGATCGGACGCATTGGTATGGAGCCGGTACCGGATCACATGATATTTGTCCGGGACAGAAAATACGACCCAAGGAACCATAACCAACACTTCAAAATAATCAAGTTACATTTTTTGGCATTTTATGACAATTAAACTGGTATTCCGCCAGTCGTGCCTGTATTATCGCCATCCATGGTCCAAGCCGGACGTCTTGGTACGGAGCCGGTACCGGATCGCATGATATTTTTCTGGGACATCAAATACGACCCAAGGAACCATAACCAACACTTCGAAATAATCAATTTACATTTTTTTGGCATTTTATGGCAATTAAACTGGAATTTCGCCAGTCGTGCCTGTATTATCGCCTGCCATGTTCCTGACCGGACGCGTTGGTACGGGGCACGTACCGGATCGCATGATATTTGTCAAGGACATCAAATACGACCCAAGGAACCATAACCAACACTTCGAAATAATCAATTTACATTTTTTTGGCATTTTATGGCAATTAAACTGGAATTTCGCCAGTCGTGCCTGTATTATCGCCTGCCATGTTCCTGACCGGACGCGTTGGTACGGGGCACGTACCGGATCGCATGATATTTGTCAAGGACATCAAATACGACCCAAGGAACCACAACCAACGCTTTGAAATGATCAAGTTACAATTTTTTGGCATTTTATGGAAATTAAACTGGAATTCCGCCAATCGTGCCTGTATTATCCCCTGCCATGGTCCAGGCCGGACGCCTTGGTACGGAGCCGATACCGGATAGCATGATATTTGTCCAGGACATCAAAATGACCCAAGGAACCATAACACACGCTTCGAAATGATCAAGTTACATATTTTGGCTTTTTATGGCAATTAAACTAGAATTTTGCCAGTCGTGCCTGTATTAACGCCTACCATGGTCCAGGCCGGATGCCTTGGTACGTAGCCGGTACTGGATTGCAAGATATTTGTCAGGGATAGAAAATACTATCCAAGGAACCATAACCAAGGCTTCGAAATGATCAAGTTACATTTTTTGGCATTTTATGGCAATTAAACTGGAATTCTGCCAGTCGTGCATGTATTATCGCCTTTCATGGTCTAGGCCTGATGCGGAGCCGGTATAGGATCGTATGTTTTTTGTCCGGGACAGCAAATATGACCCAAGCAACCATAACATACGCTTCAAAATGATTAAGTTACATTTTTTGGCATTTTATGGAAATTAAATTGGAATTTCGCGAGTCGTGCCTCTATTATCACCTGCCATGGTCTAGGTCGGACGCCTTGGTATAGAGCCGGTACCGGATAGCATGATACTCTTCCGGGAAATCAAATACGACCCAAGGAACCATAATCAACTCTTCGAAATGATCAAGTTATATTTTTGGCATTTTATGGAAATTAAACTGGAATTCCGCCAGTCGTGCATGTAATATCGCCTGCCATGGTCCAGGCCGGACGCCTTGGTACAGGTCCGGTACCGGATCGCATGATAATTGTCCGGGACATCAAATACGGCCCAAGGAACCATAACAATTGCTTTTAAATGATCAAGTTACATATTTTGTCACTTTATGGCAATTAAACTGGAATTCCGCCAATCGTGCATGTAATATCGTCCGCCATGGTCCAGGCCGGATGCCTTGGTACGGAGCCGGTACCGGATAGCATGATATTTTTCTGGGACATCAAATACTACCCAAGGAACCATAACCAACGCTTCAAAATGATCAATTTACATTTTTTTGCATTTTATGGCAATTAAACTGGAACTCCGCCAGTCGTGCCTATATTATCTCTTGCCATGGTCCTGACTGAATGCCTTGGTACGGAGCCAGTACCGGATCATATGATATTTGTCCGGGACATTAAATACGACACAAGGAACCATAACCAACACTTCGAAATGATCAAGTTACATTTTTGGCTTTTTATGGAAATTAAACTAGAATTCCGCCAGTCGTGCATGTAATATCGCCCCCCATGGTCCAGGCTGGACGCCTTGGTACAGATCCGGTACCGGATCGCATGATAATTGACCAGGACATCAAATACGACCCAAGGAACCATAACCAACGCTTTGAAATGATCAAGTTACATATATTTTCACTTTATGGCAATTAAACTGGAATTCCGCCAATCGTGCATGTAATATCGCCCGCCATGGTCCAGGCCGGACGCATTGGTATGGAGCCGGTACCGGATCGCATGATATTTTTCCGGGAAAGAAAATACGACCCAAGGAACTATAAACAAGGCTTCGAAATGATCAAGTTACATTTTTTTGCATTTTTGGGCAATTAAATTGTTATTCCGCCAGTCGTGCCTATATTTTCGCCTGCCATGGTCCAGGCCGGACGCCTTGGTACGAAGCCGGTATCGGATCGCATGATATTTCTCCGGGATATCAAATACGACCTTAGGAACCATAACCAACGCTTCGAAAGGATCAAGTTACATTTTTTGGCATTTTTGGGGAATTAAACTGGAATTCCGCCAGTGGATCATGTATTATCGTATGCCATGGTCCAGGCTGGATGCCTTGGTACGGAGCTGGTACCAGATCGCATGATATTTGTTCGGGACATCAAATATGACCTTAGGAACCATAACCAACTCTTCGAAATGATCAAGTTACATTTTCTGGCATTTTATTGCAATTAAACTGGAATTCCACCAGTCGTGCATGTATTATCGCCTGCGATGGTCCAGGCTGGATGCCTTGGTACGGATCCGGTACCGGATCGCATGATATTTTTCCAGGAAATTAAATACGACCCAAGGAACCATAACCAATGCTTCAAAATGATCAAGTTACATTTTTTTGAATTTTACGGCAATTAAACTGGAATTCCGCCAGTCATACTTGTATTATCGCCTGCCATGCTCCAAACCGGACGCCTTGGTACGGAGCCAGTACCGGATCGCATGATATGTGTCCGGGAGATCAAATACGACACAAGGAACCACAGCTAACGCTTTCAAATGATCAAGTCACATATTTTGGTATTTTATGGCAATTAAACTGGAATTTTGCCAGTCGTGCCTGTACTATCCCCTGCCATGATCCAGGCCGGACGCCTTGGTACGGAGCCGGTATCGGATAGCATGATATTTGTCAGGGACATAAAATCCGACCCAAGGAACCATAACACACGCTTTGAAATGACCAAGTTACTTTTTTTGGCAATTAAACTGGAATTCCGCCAGTCGTGCCTGTATTATCGTCTGCCATGGTCCAGGCCAGACGCCTTTGTACGGAGCTGGTACCGGATCGCATGATATTTTTTCGGGACGGAAAATAAGACCAAGGAACCATAACCAACGCTTCAAAATGATCAAGTTACATTTGTTGGCATTTTATAACAATTAAACTGGAATTCTGCCAGTCGTGCCTGTATTATCGCCTGCCGTGGTCCAGGCCGGATGCCTTGGAATGGAGCCAATTTCGGATCGCATGATAATTGTCTGGGACATCAAATACGACCTTAGGAACCATAACCAACGCTTCGAAATGATCAAGTTACATTTTTTGGCATTTTATGGCAATTAAACTGGAATTCCGCCAACCGTACCTGTATTATCGCCTGCCATGGTCCAGGCTAGACGCATTGGTATGGAACCGGTACCGGATCGCCAGATATTTGTTTGGGACATTAAATACGACCTTAGGAACCATAACCAACGCTTCAAAATGATCAAGTTATATTTTCTGGAATTTTATGGATACTAAACTAGAATTCCACCAGTCGTGCA
The DNA here is from genome assembly GCA_005239505.1 of Nicotiana paniculata. Classification (NCBI taxonomy): domain Eukaryota; kingdom Viridiplantae; phylum Streptophyta; class Magnoliopsida; order Solanales; family Solanaceae; genus Nicotiana; species Nicotiana paniculata. Next base: position 4,279 of record MDKI01097282.1, on the reverse strand, counting down.
TGTATTATCGCCTGCCATGGTCCAGGATGGACGCCTTGGTACGGAGCCGGCACCAGATCGCATGATATTTGTCCGGGACAGCAAATACGACCCAAGGAAACATAACCAACACTTCGAAATGATCAAGTTACATTGTTTGGCATTTTATGACAATTAAACTGGTATTCCGCCAGTCGTGCCTGTATTATCGCCATCCATGGCCCAGGCCGGACGCCTTGTTATGGAACCGGTACCGGATCGCAAGATATTTTTCTGGGACATCAAATACGACCCAAGGAACCATAACCAATGCTTCGAAATAATCAATTTACATTTTTTGCCATTTTATGGAAATTAAACTGGAAGTTCGCCAGTCATGCCTATATTATCGCCTTCCATGGTCCAGGTCGGACACCTTGGCACGGAACCGGTACCAGATCGCCTTATAGTTGTCCGGGACAGAAAATACGACCCAAGGAACCATAACAAGGGCTTCGAAATGATCAAGTTTCTTTTTTTGGCATTTTTGGGCAATTAAATTGGTATTCCGCCAGTCGTGCCTGTATTATCGCCTGCCATGGTCCAAGCCTGACGCCTCGGTACGGAACCGGTTCCGGATCGCATGATATTTGTTTGGGACATCTAATACAACCTTAGGAACCATAACCAACGCTTCGAAATGATCAAGTTACATTTTTTGGAATTTTATGGCAATTAAAATGGAATTTCGCCAACCGTGCCTGTATTATCGCCTACCATGGTCCAGGCCGGACGCATTGGTACGGAACCGGTACCGGATCGCATGATATTTATCTAGGACATTAAATACGACCTTTGGAACCATAAGCAATGCTTCGAAATGATCAAGTTACATTTTCTAGCAATTAAACTGGAATTCCGCCAATCGTGTATGTATTATCGCCTGCCATGGTCCAGGCTGGACGCCTTGGTACAGAGCCGGTACCGGACCGTATGATATTTGTCCGGGACATCAAATATGACCCAAGGAACCATAACCAATGCTTCGAAATGATCAAGTTACATTTTTTTGAATTTTATGGCAATTAAATTGGAATTCCGCCAGTCGTGCCTATATTATCACCTGCCATGGTCCAGACAGAACGCATTGGTATGGAGCCGATACCGAATCGCATGATATTTTTCCGGGACAGAAAATATGACCCAAGGAACCATAACCTACACTTCAAAATGATCAAGTTACATTTTTTGGCATTTTATGGCAATTAAACTGGAATTCCGCCAGTCGTGCCTGTATTATCGCCTACCATGGTCCTGACCGGACGCCTTGGTACGGAGTCAGTACTGGATCGCCTTATATTTGTCCGGGACATCAAATATAACCCAAGGAACCACAACCAACAATTTGAAATGATCAAGTTACATTTTTTGGCATTTTATGGCAATTAAACTGGAATTCTGCCAGTCGTGCCTGTATTAGCGCCTACCATGGTCCAGTCCGGACGCCTTGGTACGGAGCCGGTACCGGATTGCAAGATATTTTTCAGGGACAGAAAATACTACCCAAGCAACCATAACCAAGGCGTCGAAATGATCAAGTTACGTTTGTTGGCATTTTATGGCAATTAAACTGGAATTCTGCCAGTCGTGCCTGTATTATCACCTGTCATGGTCTAGTCCGGATGCCTTGGTACGGAGCCGGTATAGGATCGTATGTTTTTTTTCTGGGACAGGAAATATGACCCAAGGAACCATAACATACACTGCGAAATGATTAAGTTACCTCTTTTTAATTTTTTATGGCAATTAAATTGGAATTTCGCGAGTCGTGCCTCTATTATCACCTGCCATGGTCTAGGTCAGATGCCTTGGTATAGAGCCGGTACCGGAGAGCATAATATTATTCCGGGACATCAAATACGACCCAAGGAACAATAATCAACGCTTCGAAATGATCAAGTTACATTTTTGGCATTTTATGGTAATTAAACTGGAATTCCGCCAGTCGTGCATGTAATATCGCCCGCCATGGTCCAGGCCGGACGCCTTGGTACAGATCCGGTACCGGATCGTATGATAATTGTCCGGGACATCAAATACGACCCAAAGAACCATAACCAACGCTTTGAAATGATCAAGTTACATATTTTGTCATTTTATGGCAATTAAACTGGAATTCCGCCAATCGTGCATGTAATATCGCCCGCCATGGTCCAGGCCGGACGTCTTGGTACGGAGCCGATACCGGATAGCATGATATTTGTCCGGGACATCAAATACAACCCAAGGAACCATAACCAACGCTTGAAAATGATCAATTTACATTTTTTTTTGCATTTTATGGCAATTAAACTGGAACTCCGCCAGTCGTGCCTGTATTATCACTTGCCATGGTCCTGATCAGACGCCTTGGCACAGAGCCAGTACCGGATCGTATGATATTTGTCCGGGACATCAAATACGACCCAAGGATCCATAAACTACACTTCAAAATGATCAAGTTACATTTTTGGCATTTTATGGAAATTAAACTGGAATTCTGCCAGTCGTGCCTATATTATCGTCTGCCATGGTCCAGGCCGGACGCCTTAGCACGGAACCGGTACCAAATCGCATGATATTTGTCCAAGAAAGAAAATACGACCCAAGGAACCATAACCAAGGCTTCGAAATGATCAAGTTAAATTTTTTGGCATTTTTGGGCAATAATATTGGTATTCCGCCAGTCGTGCCCGTATTTTCGCCTGCCATGGTTCAGGCCGGACACCTTTGTAAGAGCCGGTACTGGATCGCATGATATTTTTGCGGGACATCAAATACGACCTTAATAACCATAACCAACGCTTTGAAATGATCAAGTTACATTTTTGGCATTTTTGGGCAATTAAATTGGATTTCCTCCAATTGTGCATGTATTATCGCTTGCCATGGTGCAGGCTGGATGCCTTGGTATGGAGCTGGTACCGGCTCGCATGATATTTGTCTGGGACATCAAATATGACCTTAGGAACCATAACCAACTCCTCGAAATGATAAGGTTACATTTTCTGGCATTTTATGGCAATTAAACTGGAATTTCGCCAGTCGTGCATGTATTATCGCCTGCCATGGTCCAGGCTTGACGCCTTGGTACGGAGCCGGTACCGGATCACATGATATTTGTTCGGGACATTAAATACAACCCAAGGAACCATAACCAATGCTTTGAAATGATCAAGTTACATATTTTTTCATTTTATGGCAATTAAACTGGAATTTCGCCAGTCGTGCATGTATTATCGCCTGCCATGGTCCAGGCTTGACGCCTTGGTACGGAGCCGGTACCGGATCACATGATATTTGTTCGGGACATTAAATACAACCCAAGGAACCATAACCAACGCTTCGAAATGATCAAGTTACATTTTTTTGAATTTTACGGCAATTAAACTGGAATTCCGCCAGTCGTGCCTATATTATCGCTTGCCATGGTCCAGACCAGACGCCTTGGTACGGAGCCAATACCGGATCACATGATATTTGTCTGGGACAGCAAATACTACCCAAGGAACCACAACCAACACTTCAAAATGATTAATATAAATTTTTTGGCATTTTATGATAATTAAATTGGAATTCCGTCAGTCGTGCATGTGATATCGCCCGCCATGGTCCAGGCCGGACGCCTTGGTACGGATCCGGTACCGGATCGTATGATAATTGTCCGGGACATCAAATACGACGCAAGGAACCATAACCAATGCTTTGAAATGATCAAGTTACATATTTTTTCATTTTATGGCAATTAAACTGGAATTCCTCCATTCGTGTATGTAATATCGCCCGCCATGGTCCAGGCCGAACGCCTTGGTACGGATCCGGTACCGGATCGTAAGATAATTGTCCGGGACATCAAATACGACGCAAGGAACCATAACCAATGCTTCAAAATGATCAATTAACATTTTTTGGCATTTTATGGCTATTAAACTGGAACTCCGCCAGTCGTGCCTGTATTATCGCCTGCCATAATCCTGACCGGACGCCTTCGTACAGAGCCAGTACCGGATCGCATGATATTTGTCCGGGACATCAAATACGACCCAAGGAACCATAACCAACACTTTGAAATGATCAAGTTACATTTTTGGCCTTTTGTGGAAATTAAACTGGAATTCCGCCAGTTGTGCCTATATTTTCGCCTGCCATGGTCCAGGCCGGACGCCTCTGCATGGAACCGGTACCAGATCGCATGGTATTTTTCCGGGACAGCAAATAAGACCTAAGGAACCATAACCAAGGCTTGAAAATGATCAAGTTACATTTTTTTGCAATTAAATTG
>ML350178.1:13507-27118 GCA_005239505.1 Nicotiana paniculata | reverse complement strand
GAGACAACCATTTTTTTTTTAGATCCAGCGAAGTGTTTTTTACAGATTTCACATACGTTCTTTTCCTAATGTCATTTTCAGAATAGATAGAATGTAAATTCAAATATTAGGAAAACATGAATAAAACTGAAATTAAGTGTACAGTCCAGTCCTTATTACAACTAAAAGTATATACAAAAAGTTGTAATTACGCTATTACATCGTTCTTAATTAAATACAAAAATACTAATAATAAGAAGAAGAAAAAAAAAGAACAATATTAGTTGCTGCTCCTGTCAAAGCCAGCAACTTTCATGCTTTTAGGATCTGTATTCTTCGGCTTTTAGTCCCAACTAGACCATACATAACTCATGTGCGCTGTAAGAGGCTGAATCTGATCATTACAGGGATCATATCCAATCCTTTACATGTTGCTCCCCATAATGATATAAGATACAAGTCGTCCAAACCAACATAAACATCTTATGGGGTGTATCTGACCATTAAGGGGGTTTGATTCACTACCCTTTAATGCTATCTAATGGCTCTATTACGACTTCATGGATATGGAATTAATCCCAGAAGCCTTTTTGAGAGATAAATCTACCGTTATAATCACACCTAGATGAACAGTCAGCTTTTAACCAGTAATTACAGATTCAGCAGAAGGAACATCCATATGTTTTATGCATTTTTCTTAGGTTGAATTTGACTATAAAGGAGAGTCTGGTTCAAACTTTCAGATGCAATCTTGTTTGCCTTTTTAACAACCATATTACTGCTTCAAACAGTATTCCTTTGGACATTTTGACTATTCTTGGATTTTTAGAGACTGAATCAGACCATATAAGGGTTCAGATTCTTTACTCTATAGCCCTTTTAACTACATGTTGTATACCCTTTAGAGGGTGAATTTCAACCATCTATACTACTGTTTTATGCACTATTATGGGGTGAATTTGACCATTGGAAGGTCAAATTCATCTACCCTAATGCTGATACTAAACTATCTAGAGATTTGCTTACTGAATCTCTCTATTGATCAAAGAGACTCAATTGAAAAGCATATTTTTCTGCACTCTTATAGAGAGAGCCTGACCATAGAGAAGGTCAGATTCTATACCTCAGTACAGCCTTATTTTTAATATAGAACTATGAGTATCTACCATGTTTATATACATTTAGCCAGAAATAATCAAATGTTTCATCAAAGAGGCAGCAACAACACCAACAATATTCATCACATTCAAACAGGTTCATTAATGTACTAATAAACATCTATACAGCCACATGTACATAAAGCAAGAGAGATAACCTTATTTCATCAATGACCAACTAATTTAAGCAGAAAGAAGAATAAGAAGATTCTAATTCAATAAATTTCATTAAGAAAGGATGAGTTAAATACATACTTTTTAAGAGAGAAACAAACAAGAGACTTGACCAAATAAAGGTCAAGTATGAACAGCAAGAAGGAAGAGACATGAGCAAGCAGCAAACAGAAAAGACCCCCAAGAAAACCAACTAGTCCAAAACAAGAATAACCTAGAAATCTTGAGTGTGGATATTTTAAGTAAGAACTTCCAGAAAACCAAATCAGCCAAAAAGGAAGATAGCAGCTCAACTAGACCCTCTACTTATGATACTTGTTTTTTATCAAAGGGAATCAGATTCAAAACCTTTTAAGTAAGACAGTATTTCTGAAAAAATGTGGGAAGGATTTTGTATCCCAGCAGCTCAAAAATGTGAAAATTCTAACTCCCTAGTGTCAAAAAATTCCCCCCTTCACCTCTAAAAAGAGGGTCTACTTATATGATATTTGAGAATGGGATATTCTTTGAATATTCCCTATCCAACACTGAAAAATAGTACCAAAACAGTACATAGGGCAGCTGTCAACCCTATCTTTGGGACAGCTTCCCCTATTCTAGAACATTCTTACCTATTAAAAGACTCTATTACCCTTAAAATTCTGATTTCCTAAATCTACATTACCCATTGTACCCCTTAGAGTCCATGAATTTACCATTGGGTAATAAAGGTTAAGCTCACTTTGGGTTATTATTTAACTCTAGTTAACTAACACTAGTTAGGTTCACTAGTTAACTAAGCATTTTGGTTAGTTAACCCCAACTATGTTCTTTAGTTAACTATTAGTTGTTCTTGACTAAGGTTGAGTTAATTAATTAAAGATTAATTGATTAAATGCCTAGAGTTAGTTTCATACTACTTACTTATGTTTAAATCAACTAATTGAAGTAAACCAATCAGTTTTGACTTCTTAAATTAAGTTAACTGTTTTAGTTTAATTAAGTCAAACTCACTTACCTAAAATCAGAAAACTCAACTAATTGTCAGGCCTAGGTTAAATAATCCTAAATTAATTACCTTAGACTGACTTTAGGACTTAGTTAGTCAATAAACAAAATGGTTAGTTTATTAGATTGCTTCTTGATCTTAGTTAATTATATTAGTAACTAAACTCTCCATGAAGTTAGGAGCCTAATTAACTAATAAAATGATCTAGGAGAATGATTAATCTTCACATATACTAAGGTTAGGGTGAGTAATCAAATAGGGATGGACAATAGCATTTAGAGAGGAGATAAACGACACTAAAGGTATTCTGGAGGACTTAAGCATGTACCAATAAAGCCAATTATTAATTTTAAACAAGTAGAACCTTTAGTAAATCAATGATGATTAACAGGAGAACCTAAATGACTAAACATGGTTGCAAAAACAGTCCGGAATGTGCATAGCATGTTAAACACTAAATCAATCTAATCGACGGTAATGCAAATCCAAACAGAATAGTCATACACAATGACGAAAACTAATTACTTAATTGACGAGAATAAAATCAAGACATGACTGTCACGAAGCACATTTAGAGTTTAAACTAACAGGTGGAAGAAAGCGACGAAAGAAAACAAAAGATCTAAACAGTGATACAACAAAAATAATTAAACTATGACATATTCATGATAATAGCACAAAGATAGTTAGAAGGGGAAGAGGGGATACCCGTAAAAGGGTTTTTTTGGCCGGGAAAGAGAAAGGAGGTCGTTGGACCTTACCGGATCCAGTGGGGTTTGAAAATGAATCAAACCTTCATGGGTCGATTGCTCTTAAATCAAACCTTCATGAATCGATTGCTCTAGTTAAGAGCAATCGACCCATGAAGGTCTGAACCATTGATTATTCTCAAATCAGTCGGGGAGTAGTTTTTGGGGTTTTCAGATTTCTTAGATCTGAAACTGGTGCAAATCGACTGGGTTTTTAGGGAAACCAGCAATGTGAGGTGGTAGAAGGGATGATGGGGATTGTCCGGTGAGAAGTTGGGGTTGATTGGAGGTCGTCCGCCACCGGTAGGCGATTTTCGGTGGGCGGAGCAAGGTAGGAACCCTAGGCGGCTAGGGTTTTTAGAGAGAAGAGAGAGAGAGAGAGAGACGGACGAAAGGGAAGGGGGGTTAGACTTCTAAGTGAATTTTGGGGGGGGGGGTAGAGTTTAGTTTGGACATTTATATAGTTTAGGGAGGGTGAGTTCCTGGCCGTCCGATCAATTTCGATCAATGGTCAGGATTCAATTGTTTAAACCAAACGGGGTCGTATGGAAGGGTTTTGGGGCAGGCCGGGTAAAGGGGGTTTTGGGCCTGGATTGTTTTAGTTTGTAGGGATTGGGTTTGGGCCTGGGTAGTTTCAAGCCCAGGTCCGAAATTGCTTTTTTTTTCTCAATTAATTAACAAATTAACCTAAATAAGTCCAAATCTAGTTTAATCCAACAAATATTAGCAACTAATTTTAAACCTTATTTTTCATCTATTTACATATTAATTAAGAATAAAACAAAAAATTATATATTCATAATTAAATCTATGATTTATCGAATAAAAATAATTAATTTTTATAGTAATTAGTTATTAAAAACTACATTACGTTAAATACGCGTCATTCGTCTATTATTTAATTAATTATAAATAATAACTTCATAATTCCTTGATAATAGTGATGCAAATTTTAATAATTTTGAAAGATGAATTATGGATATGCAAAAATGCAAGTAATTCACAATTAATTACTGAAAAATCAACAAAATTCATGAAATCAATTAATTTATTGAGATTTTTATAGGACGATGCGGCGAGTAAAAATCACATGCTCACATGTACAACTTGTTAATTCTTTTCTCTCCAATATGACCAAGCCTACAATGACAAAGGTATGTATGATTTACTTGATCATCTCTTTTCCTCTTAAGACTTGAAATATGCATAATCGAATAAGCATTCATATTAGGTAATACATAAACATCATGTTGGAGATAGCCATTCATATATAAATTATCACTATAATAAATAGAGCAAATATCATTGCCTATATTAATGCGAAAACCACATTTGTCTAACATAGAAGCTGAAATTATGTTCGAAACAAATTTAGGAACGTAATAACAATCATCCAATATAAGTACTTTTCCCGTAGGCATTATTAAAGAAATCGATCCTACAGCTACGACCGCAACTTTTGCACCATTTCCAACTTGTAGATTAACTTCTCCTTTCTTTAACTTTCTACTTATTTAGAACCCCTGCAACATACTACAGATGTTATAACCACTGCCAGTATCTAATACCCACAATGAAGAAATGGTAATAGTTAAAGAAACTTTGAAAATATTTTTCATCAAAGTCTTACCTTGTTTCTTGTCCTTTAAAGTTGCAAGATACTCCTTGCAGTTTCTCTTCCAATGTCCTATTTCCTTACAATGGAAACATACAACATCATATTGGTCAGCTTTTCCTTATTTGCCTTTAGGTTTGGTTACACCACCATTAGGCGCGGTAAGCTTTTTCTTGGGTTTACTTTTACCCTTACCCTTCTTCTTAGAAGAGTTTCCAACCAACATGACATTTCCTTTCTTCTGCTTAGATGCAAGTTGATTCTCATAATCAATCAGCATGTTAAGCATCTCATGAAGATCACAATCCATTTTATGCATGTTGAAATTAATAACAAATTGTGAAAAGGATTCAGATAGTGACTGTAAGATCAAATCTTGAGAAAGATCTTTGCCCAGTTTTCACCCCAACATCTCAAGTTCTTCAATAAGATCAATCATATGATTTACATGGGGTCCAACTGGAGAGTTTCCAGTCAATTTGGATCCAAATAAAGCCTTAGATAGTTGGTATCTAGCTGTCCTGCTTTGTGTACCAAACATCTTCTTAAGATGTTCAATGATTGCAGTTGGATCCATATCCTGATGTTTCCTCTGTATTTCAGAACTCATAGAAGCGAGAATAATGCATTTAGTATAAAGACATTCTTCCAAGTATTTCTGATAAATCTTGGTAGCATCATCATCATCCTCGTCTCGGACTTCCTTGGCAGTCTTATCGATCACATCAATAAGATTTTCATACATGAGAACAATTCTCAAATTTCTGTACCAATCATCAAAGTTTGGTCCTACCAACTTGTTGGTCTCAAGTATTCCACGCAGTGATATGACAGACATATTGAGAAATCTAAATATAGAAAAGAAAAAATAATAATAATATAAGAACATATTTGCATATATGATAAAGACATGGACTTTTATCTAAATGATATTTCCACTAATTATTTTAAACTATTTACCCTCATTATAGCTTAAGAAATCTTTATTTATGTTAGTGGAGTAAAGGAATCTTTTAACATTATGTATGAGACCCTTGGAAGTCAAGTCGTTTCTCACATATATTTTAAAGGTAGGTACTCTTACCAATTGTATCCCTATACAATTTTCTTAAATAGATCTATGTTAAATAGTCCACTGGTAGTCAGGTCGATCCTATTGGCATAGTTGAGTTCAACCATCATGATAGTAAATAACTTATTAAATTTTATACTCCCCGGTTAATCCAGGCGTCTAGTAAAAAATTGAATAATTCTTTCAATCCATGCATCTAATGCAATAAATAATTTTAACATATTCTTGAACTATAAGTCTCCTGGTAGTCAGGCCGCTCCTTATAAACAAGAAATAAATAAAATTATTTACTTTGATGGATAGTTCTATAATAAAATATCTTATATTTTATTATTTTAGAACTCAAATTTTAGTAAGAGGGAATTGTTACTAAAACAATTTTTAATAACACGAAGATCAAATCTTTTATATCATGTGAATTTAGTTCAAGTTGTCTACATGCTTAGTCCTAAATTAATTTGCATCACATGTAATAAATAACTCAAAACTATGTAAACAAGCACGTGACATAAAAACGGAATTCAACATCTTCTAACATGTTTATTTTATATATCACATAAAAATAAGTCATGCCAGAAAACTATTATTAATTAACATCTCATGAAATAATAACAATAGAATTCAATAACCTATTATAGATACCCTTCGTATCTAATATAAAATTTCAAATTTAAGTTACGAACTATCTCAATAGTTTAACTTATATGAATACATATTTTATTCACAATAAAATAATATTAGTCTAATATATATTCAAACAATTTGAATATTGCAAAATACACAAGTATTATGGTTTGAACTCTTCAAATATAATCTTAAAATATTTCGTAAATAAATTTTAGATACGAGAAACCATGGTTCTGATACCACTAAAGGATTGCATACAGATGTTCGTAACACGCAGCGGAAGACAATAACAATCCTACGCAGAATTTTTCGTGTTTAAAATTTATTTACATGTTAAAGATCGGATATAAGACATACCTGGTGAAAAGAGTCAAAGTTTTCTTCGATAGTGCGAAGACTCTATGCGTATCCACATCGAGACCGACATTTGCTATCAACTCTTTGATTAATTAAACCCGCGAACAAAATTTTTCTCAAAACTTTCAGCCAACTTCGTGACAAAGAAAGTAATTTACTTTGTCAAAAAAATCTCTCGTTGTGGCTCGTCAAAAAGAAAGTATCTTCACACGTTATTTTATGTGATATTTATACATATATCAGTTGCCAACTCTTTCCTATTTGGTTTGAGAAAAAAGAAAGACGTGACTTAACCAAATATGGAAATTTGACTTTTCCTTTCCATAATTTTCAATGGGAAAATTTCAATCCCGATCCATATAGGTAAGAAGCTGGCGACTTTAGGACTTTCTTTGCTAGTCCAATTCCAATTGGACGTAACAAGTAGTCTTTATTAATATTTATGTACATCTCATATATAAATAAATGTTAAGTATGAGTACTAAATATATCTCACATATATATTTCAAATAAGAGATATAATTTAATTTTCTATTTCAAATAGAAAACTTCAATTTATTCACAATATTAATTATATCCTCTGTGCTAGCAAAAAAATATAATAATATTTCATTTGGACTAATAACTAAATTTATTTGACTAATTAAATTCCTTAATTTAATTATCAAATAATAAAGTAATTAATCCTTTAGCAAAGATCAGAACACTCGTTAGTGTGCGACCCCGTATGTTCAATACTAATCCGGTAGTAAATTGATCACATCAATATACTAATCAAGGGTGGCGTCTAGCAACACTCCTTAACGACCGGATAGAATGAAGTATACAATTTACTCTCAAGAACCAGTAGAAGAAGAATATAGTAATTCCTTCTGTCCTTATAGCTTTGGATCGCCCTAGGATATGGTTTAACTGTCAAATCCTAATAGGCGATCAACTATGTGTTCATGTCTAACATAATCGATCATTGAATGACCTAAGAAACTCATTTCTTCTTTCATTCAATTGCCCTGGCCAAGGTCTTAGTTTGGTCGTTTATAATTCATGACAACATGGAGCTTAAACTCATTACCAAGAGTTGACAGATTCCATTTTGATCAATCACTAAATCTACAAGTATTTAGTCATACCCAACATCCTTTCAACTATCGCCCAAGGGCCATAGGTGTCTAGTATCAAAGCACAATAAATAACTTGTCAATTACTATGACGATCTCAGGTCAAAGGAAACTCTTACATCACATTCTTCAAGAGAATATTCTATTGACAGTTTATGGTAATTCTAACAATTAGGAATTATCCAATGAGTCGGTTCAATGATCATATCTCTATATGCATCATCTATCTATGTGATAAAAGTTAATGAGATCAACTAATCTTTATCCCATAAAGACGATCACATAAATATTGATCTAACCGGATTACTAATGTCCAAATTAATAATCCTATGATCAAGAACAAATTTAGATTTAACTATAAGAAACTTGACTCTCATTATCATGATCTCCATCACAATGTCAAATCTCAAAATTTAATCAAGGACCTTGATAGAAAACTGGAGTTTGTCTCCTGTGAACTGTTCTCCTCGCAGTTATTGGGGTGTTCCGAGTTGCTATGTTTTCAAGAAACAGGAAAAGGAGAAAAAGGGTATTTGTTGGAAAGAGTTAATTTTGTAACTGCAAAGAGTAAGGTCAAGCATTCTTCATTTGGAGAAACAAGCAAGAGATTAAGATATGGTCTATAAGCTCTCCCATGACGAAATGAAGGTAGTTGAACTAGTATGAAATTGAAGAGCTTTAGAATCTTAATACTCCAATACAGATGAAATTCCTTCTACAACAATCACCGTTTTACATGAATGACTTGTATGAAATTGAATAACTTCAGAATCTTAATACTCCGATACAACTGAAATTTCTACTACAACAATCACAATTTTACATGAATAGCTTGTATGAAATTGTAGAACTTCAAAATCTTAATACTCAGCAAGTGCCTTCCTAGTAACTGACTAACTGTACAGGAACTCAGAACCTGGATTGGTAGTGTTGCTTGATAAGATGCTATAATGAAAATGGCTTGGTGTACACATCAAATGGCTCATTGGCTGTCAACTGTGGCTCCTGCAACCAAAGAGGACAACAACATGTTTGACATTCAATTTTGATTCCATATAACGAGACGCTTATGTTTCAATGTTTATGATTGGACTGATACTGATGAGAAGAAAGAAAATAGTACCTTTCATTTGGGAACAAAAAAAGAGAACTTTTCTTGAGAAGGAAAAACTGGGGAAAAGCTATCAATCATGCAATTCTATGCGCCATTAGCAATTGGTTACAAATGAACCTATACCACATCCAGTCCTTAAATTCTTCTTAAACATTTCAAATTAAGCAAACAAACAGTATTCTTTTAGCAAAAAATACCTGTCTCATTCCAGTACCAACACTTCCTCCAGTAATCAGCATTGTCAGAAGAGATGTGACAATGCCACCCCCTATACCATTATCAGAATTGCGAATGGAAGATCTCATTGCATTTAGAATACCCCCATATGTAGTTCCCTGTCCGTGCTCAATTGCTTGGATGAAGGAAAAGGTCATTGCACCTGTTGAAGTGACCTTGGACAAACTCTGTCATCAATCAAAAGGTCATTCAATTGTCTCCCATTACATTGAATCGATTAACGTTCATATCCAGATTTCAGAACTTAAGAGGATAAAGGAATTTTACATCCGTATCAGCTGAGGTTTGATCATCGTCACAACCACTGAAGGATATAACTTCTCCACCACTTGTTCCTTTCCATGCTCCTGATCGAGGACGATGATCTTCCCATACATATCGTCCAGTTCTACATTCAAAGGGAATCAAATATGAGACAACAGGTATAATAAGTATTTCTGAATAGGTTTTAGATTGAGAGCCATCTATTAAGTTCTAGTATTAGAACCTATGGACTATTAGACATTTGCGCATTGAGCAAAAAAAATATCTATTCTATCCTCATCCTCACACCTAACCTATTACACAATTTGGCATTAAGCAGAAAAAGTACGCAGTGTTACAGACCTGTCCATCCTACAAAGAAACGGTAGATCTAGCATGGTACCACTGTGACAAGCATCTATAATAGCATGAAGCTTAGCGCCACGTGGAAGAGGCTTAACAAGCGTTGCATTAATTTCATCATCAACGATCATTCCTTGAGTTTCAAAATCCAAAGGGCAAAGTGTTTCATCAAACCCATCAACTTCATCTCCAGTGTAGTTCCTTTGTTGTGAACCATGACCTGAATAATGAAACACCAGAGAATCCCCTGCTTGACATCCTTGCACAAGCCAGTACATTGCCATTCTTATATTATGTTTAGTTGGAATTCGATATGGATCTCTCTCTTCTTCTGGAAATACACTTCCACAGGAAAATGGAGATTTGTAGTTAGGACTAGTTATAATGAGTTTATCCAGACACATATATTACACTCCTATAATATGAGAAAAATGCAATTTTTGGGATCAAAATAAATGAGGAAAAATTACATAGCCTTTATGAATTGGATTATTACCAAGACACCAAACATGAGAAACACAGAACAGAATACTAACAACATTTTTCTGAGCATGTAACACAGCCCCACACAAGAATGCACGAAGTCTTCAAGATTTTAAAACATGGCAAGACATGAGACTTTTATATCAAGGACGTTTCTAAAATACCAGAGAACTTCTAACCTATCTGTTCATTGAGTAGTCGGCCCCTAACCTCAAGCTTCAACATGGAACTAGATCCTCAATACATTCCGATTTGGGTCAAGTTTAGTTTCTTTTTTTACTGTTCTGGGGTAGCCTGTACACTGCTTTTAGATGATTAAGTCATGACGCTAAGTAGCAAATGTTAATAAGGTTATTTTAACATTGATGATGGAATTATGCATAGTAGTTAAGGATATGAGACATCAGCCGCGTGCTCCAGCATTGACATCTCACTTCCAGGGACTACATCAGCACACTCTTTGGGAGAAAGCTGTAATTGTCTCATAAAGGTGTGAAGAAGAAAATAAAGGGCATCTTAAGTATATATCTTTTTATTAAATGTTGTTCCCTCTGTCTCCTCATGATATTCCTTCTGCCCCCTCTTATGTATTACAATTGAGTGAACAAAGTTGTAGCTAAAGGTTAGTTGATAGAGAAATGCCACATTATTGTTTAAAACAAGTTGATTTCTTGAAACTAGTGAAGGTTGCAATTACTGCAAAGTATTTTGTAACTTCCCAGGAAAGAAAGATAGTTACCTACATAAATTGGGACAGAGGAATAATTAATAAATAGGACAAATATTAAAAAGTTCTACAGCGCTTTAGTCATACAACGCAAACCTAGAATGATCATGAGAAATAAGTTATAGACATTACTGGCCTTCTAAACCAACATAATCTCTAATTATTACTACACTAATTTCTGCTGAATAGTGGCTGCTAACAACCCAAGATTTTGGTTAGTAATAGTACAGTGGCAATATTCATCTAGAAATGTAGTAAGAGATACTCAAAGAACCTAACTAAAGGCAGAAACACAATGAAGCACTGCTTTTACGAAAAGTTCACATAAGAAAAACCAAGTGAAAAGGTTAGACAAAAAGTGGTCTATCTTTCCTGTAAATGAAGTGTTATTCCATTAGTCAGTTCTAAACACTTGCTCTTACTTTTCTGGAGATCAACAGTATCAGTTGGTTATGAGATTTATAAAACATTCTAAAATGCTTGTTTGGACCCTCCATTCTTAGTACAAAATTGTAGAGAAAGGTAAAGTATTTATTCATTGACCTTCTTTCAATTGCTAGTTTGTTTCCCTCCTGAACTCCAACATAGAGTATTGGTTATTAACCCCTGTTTTTGAAATTCAATTAACAAGCTGAAAAATTTAGTATATCATAAAGTGATTAATGTAATTAACTTCAAAAAATTGGGACACACCATATTCAGAAATAGTCAAACTTACCTCAGAACAAGTCAAAATCAAGTGAATCAAGTAATCCAGGATGAGGAAGCAGTAATATATATATCAACAAGAAATGTACAATACAGTCAAATAGATCAATCTGGAATAGAAGTAAGATGAAAATAAAGAATTTTACCAGTAAGCATGAGAATGGAGTCTTGAGGAAATTTGAACCGATTAGTCAGCAGGTGCCTCATACATTTAGCATCATTGATGCAGCCTTTCAGTTCATTCCGTGTATTCTTATACGAAATTCCGACAATCACAGCTCTTTTGCGGCCGCCGTGTGACGACGGCGAGGGAGTTTGGCTAGACGTTGAGTGGTAATTATAAGGAGATGGGGCAGGGGATGGAGGATAGTAGTGGTTGTTATAGGCGGAGGCTGGTGGTGGTGGTGGGGGCGGGGCAGTGCGAGGATCGGCGATTAGAGTGACGGCTCGGCAAATTGCGCAGCGTATGGACTTTGCTCCCGGTGGCAACTGTAAAGGTGTGTGGCAATTGGAACAGTTAACAAGCATCATTATTTTCAATTAGAAAAGCCACAAACCATGAAATTTGTATTTATATAAAATAAATACTGAAAATGGTGATCTCTTTATATACTCCTATGGTTGTAAATTTATGTAGGGGTAGTGGCTCGGTAGGTGAAAGCAAAGGCGAGAATTTATAGGCGAAATCGAAGAAGTGGAGTTGGTAGGAAGGAGAAGGGAGGATGAGACGAAGGCTCGCGGTTGACTTTCATGCATTTCTGTATGCTCCCTTTTTGTTTTCATGCAGAACTTGGGTTTGTAGATGTATACAAAACTTTCATGTATAGATGCTTGTTACTCATTGTATTGTATCGTATTGTTACTTTAAATATGATATTTATTTTGATTGTTACTTAAATTTTATTATATAGTATCGTTAAATTCGTCGTTACATAACGATGAAATGTGTCACTTTATGTAATAATCGATTTAGTGTGGTCGCGTCGTTGTCTTGTCTTTTTCTCTCAATTTAAATCTTCATTATTATTAAATAATTTTATTTTATCATTCACCCTACCTTTTTGTATAATAATTTTACTCTGTATCATAATTTTTCTTTATAATATTGCAAGTTTATTCTTCATATTACTGGTGCATTATATCGTAAAACGATGGCAAACGACACAATCTATCCAAATATTATATTTATCAAACGATACAGTACCATACAATACAGTACAATATGATACGTTATGAAACGATACGTAACAACCATCCAAACAAGTTGTTAATGTACTGAGACTAAGCAGTATGGAGAAAAGAGTTGGTTGAGGTCGACCAGGGGATGGCAAAGTCGTGGTCGAGATGTAGAAGATGGTCGGTCGGTGTCAAGCGTCGTAAAAGGAGCTGTAATGGCTAATTTATTATGGCAGTATATTAAAGAGAATATTCTAGCGGATATTCTTTGTATTTGTACTACTAGGATTTAGTGAGGGTATGTCCCATATAACAGATATTCTTTAGTACTTTGTATTCAATTCTGGGCATACGTTCAGGTCCCGAATTATGTTATGGACTCATTGGGATCGTCAAAATACGGATTCGGCTATGTTTACTCAAAACGTTGACCGAGGTCAATCTAAATGAATTTTTAAAGCAAAATTTTATTTTTAATCAATTTTTAATATAAAAGCGTTCCGAAAAAATATCCAGACTGCGTACGTAAATCGAGGAAGACTAAAATGAAATATTGCAGTTTCGAAACACATAATTAAAGTTTAAAACTCTAGATGACCTATCGGGTCATCAAATTTTTTAATCTATATCATATATTATATTAAAAGGAGGGTAATGAAACACGGGGTAAAGCCAAGAAAATGCCACTTGACATTTTTAAGACATAATCTAAATGGACTTATAT
>ML350178.1:0-13428 GCA_005239505.1 Nicotiana paniculata | reverse complement strand
ATATATATATATATATATATATATATATATATATATATATATATAGATTCACTCATCCATTTTCCTTCGATATATATATATATATATATATATTAACTAGAAACACGAAGGTAAAAAGTTAATTAAAATCATAATAGTAAGAAAATGAAAAAAAAATAGAAAGACTACTTTGGGATGGGTTAAAATGTGAAGTAACATAAAATACAAAAATTACTTAGGATATTAAAAATATGATGATTATACAAATTATAAGGTAAAAAAATTAAGTAATTATTTAACAACAATGACTAATCTGGAAAATAACATTTTATACGTAATAATATATTTTATATATAATTTAATTACTTAATAAGAACAAATCTTAACTATATTAGATTTGATAAAATTTCATTTATGGGGAAAACCAATTAATATTGACTCATATTTGTTTTATATTAAATAGATTCTGAAAGCTTTCCAAAATAAGAATTCCTATTTTAATAGTTATCAGCTAACCACATGATCATTTTTTCCATTTTTCCATTTTATTTTTTTGAAAATATTACGTATATAAATAAAAAGATTGTGAAAATATTATTACTACAATTAGATTCACGTGTTCAAACAAATAAAAAAGTAGTTTTGAATGATTAATGTTTGAATTGGGTGCGATTGGTTTAAGTTTGATAGTATAAGATGATTTTTTGAAAATACAGATACAAGGATAAGACTATTTGAATTTGAGATGAGATCTTTTTTTGAAATATGTATTAAAAAATTAGAATATGAGCAATAGAGTCAAACTTACTATTGAAATAATTTTTTATTTATATATGTATTTTATTAAAATGAGTATGATAGAAATAAATATTAAATTCAAAGAAGCTAATGAAAAACAACATGACAAGTTAATAATATTAAGTATAGAATAATATAATAGCCAAAATAAATTTAAATTTTTTTAAAAATCCATTATAACAAAACGATAAAACTTATTTATATTTTAGATGGAAAAGATTTTTTTATCTATTATTATAAGAAAGGTCATGTTGTGGATAAAACCACATAACTTAAGTCTAATAGATAAATAAAAAAATATTGAATAAAAAAAATTTAGCGATAATGTGAGGATATTTATACAAAAAATTATTTTAAAAACTGAAATAAGTAATATACAATACTTAAATATTATTGATATATTTAAATATTTTAGGAGTTATGAGCAATATTTTTATTTCTTTCAAGATTAAAAATTCATGTATCTATCTATATTATATTAAAGATAATAGTCGATGATAATATTAAATAAAATGACAAGTTAATTAATAAAAACATACATCAAAATATAATAATACTATATATTAGATAATATAATAGCAAAATTAAGGAAAGTAATTAAAATTTGATTATTAGAAATGAGGAGAAGGACTATTTGAACTGGAGATTAGAAAGTCCTTAAAATTAGGATGAGAAGGCTTAAACTATAGACATGGACATGAAATTAAACTCTTACTAGATTAAAAAACAAAATTTAATAACAAATTGAAATTTTAAAAATATAAAATAAATGCCTATATGTAGGTAATTTTACTAACAAAGATTAAAAGTTAAATTTGTATCTTGAAACTAACAGAGAATTTTTTAATCGAATGTAATACAAAAAATAATTATAAAAAAACTCAATAGATTTGAAACATAATAATCAAAGAACTCATGTATAAATATTTTAGACTAATCCAGAGTTACACTTTAAAATAAATGTGATGTAATTTTGGTTAAAGGTAAAAAAAAAATGCAAAAAAAACTAATTCAAATTTCATAGTAGGGAAGAGAATGCATAAATAGAAAAATATTGTGTTAGGATACTTATACTTTGAAATAATTTAAAAATAAATAAATTAAATAATATTTAAAATTACTACTGATAGATTTAAACAATTAAAGTGTTTCGAGTAAGAGGATAAAAGCGTAAAAATTCTTTAAGTTTCAAGAATAAATAAATTTATGTTTATCAATAATTATTAATGTAATAAGTAAGACATTAAGTCAGCTGGTAAGCTAATAAAAGGTCACATGAAAATAAATTTCATAAGTTGTTTTTTTAAGTAGGCACTGCCTAGTTAGTCGTCCATAAGTTGTCGATTCAAAAAGTTTGGTGGTTGATGCTGAATGAGAGTCTGTTCCGATGAGTTTTGTGTGGCTCCTTATTGTGTTAGTTCATCTACAATACGATTTTGTTCCCTGTATGTGTGCTTGATGTATGGGTAATTCAGTTGGCGTAGCAAGTACCTACATTCCAATAACAAAGATGAATAGTGTAAATTGTGGTGGACTAGGCGGACCTAGAATTTAAAAATCACAAGTGCACTTTTTGATTCAACAAAAATTCACTTTGTATATAGGTCCGCCTATGTCTACAGTGATTTCTAATGGGACGAAGTGATGATGCCATGCTAATTGTAATCCTTGTAGTAATGCACATAATTCCATATCAATATTAAGTAATGAATAATACAATAACTTTAAGTAAAGAACAAAAAAAAAAGAAAAATTGTGTAAAATATAGAAAAATAAGAATTATTTGAATTTGAGATGAAAATAAAGTGGTAGCAAGAATTTTGTTAAAATAATATGATAATATGCTCAAACAAGATATATCACAACATGACTTTTAAGTATTCCTTAATAAGTACTAAAATTAAGGGGTTGGATTGTTACAAATATAAAAAAAAATATAGATTATCCACTACGAGATTTGAGAAATAGTTTCATTTGTTGTTTCTTAATTAGTACCTAATGATTATAAGTAATTTTTATCTGAAAGAATTATATCTTAAATTTATTTGCACATATATCTAATAATTCATATCACAATTTGATATAATTTGTGACCACACATCACGCGAGTATTAATACTAATAATGTATAAAAATATAAAACTTTTGCTTTTTCTTTATTAGTGAAGATGCCTGGAACATGTGTATATTTAACTTTCGAATTAGGGCACTTAAGAACATTTTGAGGAATAATAGTCTCTTCCTTCCACTAAAATATTATGAGGGGTCATAGGACTGAGCATATAACACTTGAACAGAGCTCTTAGAGCACTGCCTAAATATATAATAATATTTCTTAAAAGTTTTCTTTTAAAAATTATTTATTTACTTAACTTAACGCCTTACATATCTATCTATTTATCTATATCATATTAAAAGCACGAATGCCCTTAGAAAAATGTCGTTTGCCTTTTTATCCCTTAATAATAGAGTTTATACTGGACAAAATAATAAATTTAATTAATTTTCTAATATTTAGGACATTAAAATCAACTAAAATTTTACTCATTAAATTATTCCTTATTTGAAGGTATGAAGTTTTAATATTTATGACTCCAAGATAATAAATATTGTTACCTTATATAAATCAACTAAATTTTCAAGTAAGTATTTCGTATTCACCAAATTGCATTTAACATGCGAGGAAGAGTTCCAACTTCCATCTTATTACAAGTTCCACTCCGTCCAACGTGAACAAGAGGGATGTGAATCCTTAGAATCAATATGAGCGGTTAGAAAGGTATAAAAATTCTCATAAACACATAATTTAGTTTTGTAAGCTTTATTAAAAAAATAATTAAATTAGGAGTAATTTAGGTCCAGGTGCAACTCTCATTAGGAATAATTTATGTGCACACATTTTACTAAATACTATAAATAGATATAAACCAAATACTCTTTAGCTCAATATCAAATCCAACAAATACTTTCAAAATGACACATGATAGATATGGGTAGACACGCAAAGCGCGTACTCTAAAAGGGCGCTCTTCGCAAAGTATTAATCGATATTTTTGGCCTTCTCAAATGAATATCACATGAGACAATCTAGCTAATTGGATCAATATCCTATCCTCTTCTAAAATATATATAATTTTATTTTATAACTCAAATATATTATTCAAAAATATTGTTCTAAATTTTAAATTATATATTTAATTAATATAAATTCACGCACAAAACGTGTACCATAAGACAAGTAATACGGAAGAAACTTGTAATACAAGAAGCCTCTAAAGAAGAGGAAAAATCAGCTTATAAGATTTGTACATCAAGGGAAAGCTATGTTTCTTTATTTAGCTGATACGAGATGTCAATTTTAAGTGCTAGATTCTTTTATAATGTTGTTTATGTTTATCCTCTAACTTTTGTTTCTTCAAGGATATAATATATATCAGCTTCGGTGTCGAAAATGAGTAACAATGTAATTTTTTTTTAAAATCTCAAACGAGAGATCTTTAGTCCAAAAGTAATACTCAAATTTCAATGATTCCCATTATATGCTAGCTTGTGTTAAAAGTATATATATAGGAGAAATAAATTGCATCTTTACACCAAAACAACATATTCCAAAATTTCGTACGGGGGCGGTTCAAGCACATACGGGATCTAAAGCCATAGTTTAATATGAGGCTTAAATTTTTTTTAAAAAGTTATAAAATATGTTTTTATTTGAAGTCTCTTCTTCTAGCTTTTTGAGATACAAAATTATTAATAACTTTTTTATTAATAGATTTTCTCTAATAGTTCATGTTCAATTGATTATATAACCAACTCATTTAATCTTTCTTGAGATATTATTGATATTAGATAAGATTTAAAGAGCAGTAAAAGTATATAACTATTGAAAATTTAAAAATATTATTGAACACTTGAACTAACGAAATCTTTGAGAAAATAAATAACTAATGAAATATTGGAGAAAGAAAGCGAGTAAGAATATGCAATCTCTCCCTAAGTTTCTTTGAAAAGCCTACACAAAGCAGCCATGCTAGTTCTGGTACCTTTATTGTTTAATTGTTTATTTAATCCTGAACATGACACGTGTCTCTCGTCAGTCAGTTTTTGCACTTGATTCTTTGACGTAATACTGTTAGCAAATTAACATGTGACAAGTATTAAAGCTGTAATTTGTGATAAATACTTTTGCTTAGCACTAGCCAATTGAGGTTTTAGGCTTTTTACAATGTTGAATTTAAGAAAATGTCTTTTCTAAATTTCTTATATGTAAAATATAAATTTTTTACGTGTAAAAGTAAATCTCTGATGTATAAGAAAAGTGACGGAGTCATAAAATGAAATATAAGTTTGTAATGGCCATAAAATCAATTGACGAAAAAAAAAATTAAAAGACATCTAACGAGAGAGAAAAATATGATAGTAAAAAGTATTTATAATAAAGATTTATAATTTAAAGGGCAAAATTGATATTTGTCAACAGAAAGTTTGACAAATCTAGTTGAGTTATCTTCTTGTGCAATAGAAATAGTAAAGTGGCTTTCTGTTACAAATAAAATAAACATGACTTTACTAAATAATTTAAGATAATTAAGTGCTAATTATTTTTGTAAAACATATTTAGCTATTATGTAATGCAAAAACAATCCCTTTTTTTGGGGGATAAACAATTATCAATATTTCTTGAACAAATAGATAATGGTCGTGCTTCTACTTAATTATATTATATGGATCACACTATTCCATTAGTTAAAGTTTTCTACAACAACCATTAAAGTGAATCCTTGGCCAATGCACAGCAGTCTTATTCTGAGTGTATGGATCTTATGTTTAAACTTCACCTCAATCTGATTTGATTGTAGTTTCGAGTTAATTCTTATTTACAGGAAAAAAATTGATTTGTAGAATTTGCACATTCCACCTATATTTGCAGAATATTGAAGCATGTAGCTAGATTCTCTACTAGCTGTACTAGTACATTTTTTTCAAACTTCAACTTTTGAAATATCTTAGTTTGTGAAGAAATTTCGGACCACAAAAGGGGCTAGCATTACAATTATTGGTGAAGCGTAGGGGTGGCAAACAGGCGGGTCGGGACGAATATAAGACGAGTCGAAATGGTTAATGCAAAACGGATGAATTATCTGACCCGATCCATATTTAATATGAATTAAAAAATAGGTTAACCGGCGGATAATATGGATATTCATATTATACGATCACTTTTGGGAGAATTTCTAATCTCCCCAACTTGAGGAACTCCCAATTTGAGATTTTACAAATATAAAAGTTAAACTCATTAATTATCTATTAGTTACCCATTTTCTAAGTGGATAATATATTTCTTATCTTCATTATCCAACCCATTTTAATACTAGATAATATGGTAAATAATTATTTTCTTTTATTCATTTTGTCACCGATCAAGCGTAATTTATCATCTATTCATTGCGACAAAATGAGTAAAAATGGCGTTACCTGGTTCTTAACCCGAAAGAGAAGTGTTCAATAATGTTCCAACAACAAAATAATATGTATGAAGACCTCACATCAAATAGGTAAAATTTCAGGAAGGACTTGGTTAATTAACATGATGATTTAACGTTAGAATGGCTTTGAGTACATGTCAAATGGTTCATTAGAAGTTGATTATGGCTCCTACAAAAAAAAAGAAAAGGAGACATTTTTAAGGGTAAAAACTTATCAATACTGAATATTTACGCTAAATCAACGAATACATAATATGTGTTTGCAACTATATAATCTGCTTAGACTTCTTCATACTTTGTCATTTGTTCGATTGGTGTAATAGACGATTAGATTTATTAATTTTAAGTGACACAAAAAAGAACCTAAATTTACAAGTTTTGAGCTCTAGATGAGAAAAGAAGCCGAAAAACTAATTAATTCTATACACCAGCTTCTCGATCAACATAATTTCAATTTTGTGGAAAATTATCGGTCAATACTCAATAATAATGGTTTGACTTTTTTAGTCGAACTTATTTGGAATGATATCTAAGCTCAACTTCGAAAACAGATAACTAATAGATAGAAGATGGATTTTTGTTCGTCAATTTTTTCTAATTCTTTTTCGAAGGGAGGTTTTTTGATCTCTTTCTAAATATATTTTTGTATAGATATATAGTGAAGTTGTAGCTATATATTATACGGAAATCCTAATCTCAAGATATATGTGAGAGTATGTTGTAATGATCCGACTGGTCGTTTTGAGAGTTATAGTCCCGATCCCCTATCTACTTCTTTCCCGTGTCTTTTTTCTGCTTATGTGTCTTGCCGGGAGGTGTTGGTTGGGGTTTCGGCGTGTTGTGGGACACTTAGTCCCTAAACGGAAGCTTAAGTCTTAAGATTTTGACTGTAGTCAGAAATGTGTAAAGACGACTCCGGAGTGGAGTTCCGTCGGTTCTGTTAGCTCCGTTGGGTATTTTGGACTTAGGGGCGTGTCCAAATTGTGTTTTGGAGGTCTGTATAACTCGATTTTTTTTAGAGATTTCGACCGATAGTGGACTTTTTGATATCAGGGTCGGATTCTAATTTCGGAAGTTGGAGTAGGTATGTAAAATTGAATATGATTTGTGTGCAAAATTTGGAGTCAATCGGACGTGTTTGATAGGTTTCTGCATCAGTTGTCGAATTTGGAAGTTTCAAGTTCTTTAACTTTGAATCGGAGGGTGAATTGTATTTTTAGCGTTGTTTGGTGTGATTAGACGGCTCGACTAAGTTCGTACGGTATTTCAGGATTGGTCGGTATGTTTGGTTGAGGTCCCGGAGGCCTCAGGTGTGTTTCGAATGCTTAACTGATCAAATATTAGACTTATGCACTTGCTGAAGCTTGCTGCACCTAGTGTAATTGCACCTGCGCACTTTGGGCCGCAAGTGCGGCGTCGCAAAAGCAGCCATGGAACCGCAAAAACGGCTTTGGACATGCCCAGTTGGGACCGTAGGTGTGTCCATAGTTCATCAGAGGCGGACACACAGAAGCGGAAGAGGATCGCAGATGCGAGCTCGCAGAAGCGGCCCTTGAGGACTTAAGTGAAGCCCGCACCTGCGAGAGCTTTTTCGTAGGTGCGGGACGGCTAGTGTGGTGGATTCCTCGCAGAATCGAGATCGCTGGGCGAAAAGGAGAATTTCGAGGTTTTGATTCCCATTTCGATTTTGGGATTTTGAGAGCTCAGTGTGAGGCGATTGTTTTAGGTTTCTTCGAGAATATTGTTGGGATAAGTGATTCTAACTCGGATTGGACTATATTTCATGAATTTATCGCTATTTTTATCTTCTAATTTGGGATTTGAGTTGGAAATTTGGAGGGAAATGGTAGAAACTTCTTAGGTTATAATTTCGAGTTTTGGAAGGCGATTTGAGGTCGGATTCGAGTAATTCTTGCATGGTTAGACTCGTGAATGAATGGGTGTTCGTATTTTGTGACTTTTACCCGATTCCGAGACGTTGGCCCGAGAGGCTTCTTGGGACGATTTCCTAATTTCTCTCTTTAGCTTAGATTTCATTGACTAGATTAGTTTCTTATAGCTACATTTATGGATGTGATTGGTTTTGGCTAGATTCGGGTCATTCAGAGTCGGATAATCGTGGGAAGAGCATTGCTATCGATTGATTGAGTTTGGTTCGAGGTAAGTGGTTTGCATAACCTTATGTGGAGGAAATCCCCTTAGGATTTGGTACTGATATTGCTATGTGAGCGCCGTGTACGCGAGGTGACGGGGCTATTTGTTGAAAACACTGATTTTTACTGAGTAATTTCCTATTTCCTGTTTTCACCTTAGTTGAATATACTAGCATGCGTAGTTACCCTGTTAGCTTAGAATAACATGTCTATGTGTCATAATTGCTTAATTGAACTCCTTGCAGCATGCCTATTGAATTCCTGCTTCTTTTCCTGACTTGTACTTAGTCTAGACTTCAGATTCTCTTGCTATACTTATCGTTGTAATTGATTGCGTTGTGTATTTGCTTTGGGACTACGTGACGTTATCCCGGGAGATCCCTCTACATATTTACTTTTGGGACTACGAGATGGTATCTCGGGAGATCCCCCTACACATTTACTTTTGAGACTATGAGGCGGTACCTCGGGAGTTCTCCCTATATATTTACTTTTGGGACTACGAGACTGTATCTCGGGAGATCCCCTATTGCTTAATTCTGTGTGTTGTTGAACTTTAGTCTCTTATTGTACTGCCTTATTCTCCTGTCTTTATTATATATACCAGTGAGCCCGACCTGACCTCGTCACTACTCGACCGAGGTTAGGCTTGGAACTTACTGGGTACCAATTGTGGTATACTCATCTTACTCTTCTGCACATGTTTTGTGTGCAGATTCAGGTGCTCGTTATCAGCCGCATTATCACTGAGTTCGAGGCAGCTATTGGAGACTTCAAGGTATATATGTCTCGTCCGCAGATCTCGGAATCCCCTTCTATTCTTCCTCGTGTCAAACTCTTTTCTGTATTTATTTTTACTGACTCCGGTGTATAGAGATGTTATTTCCTTTCATATCTTGTGACTCATGATATTCCGGGTTTTGGAAAAAACTGTGTAAGTTAGAGTTTGGTTATTGTACATACCGAGCGACATCGTTTTTGTTTATTCAGTATCCATTGTAGTTAAAAGTTAAACTTTGTTTATGTTATTGGTATTTTCTGTGAATTTTTAGGCTTACCTAGTCGTAGAGACTAGGTGCCGTTACTACGTGTTTAGGAGGGATGTTGGGTCATGACACGTGAATAATCAAGCATTCTCTAATTCATTCAGTACTAAAGGATTAATAAATCAGCAAGAAGTTATACGTTAGTATCAACATTTATTTGACCAGAGAAATATAATGAAACACCAATGGATTTCCTGCTTGACAACGTTAGACAAGCCAATACAAGTCAATTCTCATGTTGTGCTTTGTTGGAATTGCTTGGATTGGTTTCTTCTTCTGAATCCCAAACAATAGAGCACCAACTCGTACATGCCACAAAAGAAGTTCAAAATTTGAGTTCTAAATTGTGATGGGCTTTCACCTGTATGAGTCAAAATCAGATTGAGGATTGAATTGTACCGAAAAGGATATTAAGAGTGATTCGCAAGATCATTACGAGTGGTGTGGCCAAGGTCGACCAGTGATCGAAAGAGTTTCATAGCCTAGCGACCGTTCACTGCCGAGGTCGAGTAGTAGAGTTAGGGATAACAACTAGTTTTGTACTGGTATCTTCAGAGGAAATATTCTGTCGAATATTCTCTCTGATTGTACTTTGGGATTTTTGGGAATATCCCATATAAATATAAGGAAAGATGAGGGAAAAGACATGTAAGATTCTATATGATAAGAATACTCGTAAAAAGACAAGCTCTCACGAAAAATACAAAGAACTACTTTTGAAGAGATTCAGCCTTTTGTGGATTATCTATTGTCATTTTCATCAGATCCAATAAAGTGCACAATATTCTCGCATATTCTTGTCATTCAACATTATCAGAGAAAGGAATCCTTCACCCTATTCAATATTGGGTGAATCTTCCTCCTTATTTATATTTATTTCCATTTAATGTTATTTAATACTTAGTGTTTCTTGCATACTACTTCATCTGGACACATTTATTAAGAAAACATTTATTCTGTTGTATCACTATTTACATTATTCATCCAAGATCTAGAGTTATTAGCTTTAACTAGGATTGACTCTTCTTAATAGTCGACTAATTAGTTTACCACGGATTATCATTTTTTGGTCAAACAATTTGGCGCCATCTGTGGGGATTTCCTAGTCAAAGTTTTAGTTTCTTTCAGATCTAAAAAACAAAACAACACAAAATCTCGTCTTTTCCCGCGTGCATAGTCTAACATGGCAGGTAATAGAGAGGAAATAATGAAAACAGTAGTCGGTATTGCTACCAGACTCCTAATCACCATCAATGAAGTCACCGGAACGGACGAGGAGAACACGATGCCAAACACCTCCCCCAGGAGGAATGGTTCACCCCTCCCTCATGGAAGCGTCACAACATCACACGGCAAAGGGGACTCTACGTCCATAACAGAAGAAGCCCCACCAACAGTGAAAAAGCTGCTCGGAGCGTGGTTAACAAACACGCTGACCAGTATTCTCGACAAACTCGCTCAAAGGGCGAACAAGGAAGAGGCAAGAGTTTGTGTCGCACCAACGACAAACGAGCAACAAACTTTCCTCCTATAACAGTTATTTCTCACAACGTTAATGATGTAGGTAGCGACACCCTCACAGCCATTTTGAGAAAGATGGAAGAGATGGAAAACGAGAACAAAATGCTCCGCAACCAAATGAAAGAGCACCAAGAAAGGGTATACAAAATACCAGGCGCCCCAAAGCTCTTGCCAAAATGTGACGCCGACCGGTTCGTTGAGAAACCATACAGTGACGAAGCTGAACCACACGCCATACCTAAAACCTTCAAAATGTCGCCATATTTGAAAATATATGACGGTACGACGGACCCCGAGGATCATGTGACCCACTATGTCACCGCAGTAAAAGGCAATGACCTCGCCAAAGAACAAGTGTCTTCCATATTGCTGAAGAAGTTTGGTGATACCTTCACTGGGGGAGCGCTAACTTGGTAGTTGGTACTCACAGTTACCTGCGCGCTCCATAGAGACGTTCGAGGAGATGGACAACAAGTTTGTCACTACCCATGCTGGGGCTAATAAAGAAGAAGCGAGGTTGAATGACATATTCGCTATCAAACAGTCACCCGTCGAAGGATTAAGGGACTTCCCCTCCCGATTCAACCGTGTGAGAATGACTCTCCCAAATATATCAGAGGGGATGGCGGTAGCAGCCTTCCAAAATGGGTTAAACAGGAGCAGCTCGAGGGCGACTCCAACCAGTTGGGACGAGATACACAACGCCTACTGCACTGAAGTACAAGCCGACGAGGGTGACCTCCACGAGCCAACTAAACGGTTGACCTCAGTCCAAATGGAGTCGATGAAGGATCGCTGAAATGATAACAGAAGGGACCATGCAGGCCCATGCCCCAACCGTCAAAGGCACCAACCATATTTCAGAACCATCGTCATATCATCTCCCTGTCGAGGTGGCTCATCCAGGCCACAAACAGAAACTCACTGAAGTGAAGGAGGTATGACTTCATTACTATCTGCTCACAATTTCTGTGTCTCTCCTTTAGAAATAGTCTACGCCCTGGAGAAGCTCGACCCAGAAGTGAAGTGGCAAAATATGAAGTCCGAACCAACCACCAGAAATTCAAACGCCCTTTGCGAATTCCACCAGGAACGAGGTCATAAGACCGAAGAGTGCATTGCCTTAAGGAAAGAGATCGTGAGCATGCTCCACCAAGGGCACTTGAAAGAACTCCTGAGCGACCGAGGAAGGGAAAACTTTGCTCGGGGACGCGAACAACACTAGGGTCCACAAAAACCACCCTCCCCAGCTCGTACCATCCAGATGATCAACGGAGGAGGCGAGGGTGAATTAATCAACAATGTAAAATTCACGACCACCCACAAGCTGAAACGATCAATCACTCATGAACAGTATGACGACCTCGAAGAAAGTATCATCTACGATGAGTCAGATACCCACAATTTGACTTTTCCTCACTATGACGCCCTTGTTATTACTTTACGCATTTCAGATACTGATGTAAAACACATTATGATCGACGACGGAAGCGGCGCGTGCATTATCCACCCCCGAGTTCTCACACAAATAAGGCTCGAGGATAGGATAGTGCCACACTGCATCACATTAACAGGTTTTAACAATGCAGTTGAATGGATATCCGGAGAAATCACACTACCCATCTTGGCTGGTGGTGTTACCTTGGAAACTACATTTCACATTATGGATCAAGAAATGGCGTACAACGCCATAATATGTCGGCCTTGGATACACGCCATGAGGGACATCCCTTCCAGCTTATACCAAGTCATCAAGTTTCCCACCCTTGTGGGGAGTATTCAGCATCCGTGGCGAACAATGCAGGCCCCAAGAATGCTAACGCATCGCCCAAGACTCCACATACACCCAACAATTGAAGGAAAAAGGCGAAGAGGCATAACAATTAATGAGGTCGGGGTCAGGTGGTGATGAAGGGAAAGATGCCATCAAGGACCCCGAAATTATATAGACCACAGGATCAACTGTGGAGGACCTCGAAACTCGATAAAGACGAACACAAAAAAGGCCTACATTGGCCACAAGCTCCAAGAACCAGGTAGCTTTCATCAATTCTTAGCGAACAATGCAGACTTGTTCGCTTTTTCCCATGCAAATATGCCAGGCATGCCAAAGGAGATAGCGACACATAAGTTGAGTGTCGACCCATTGTACCCTCCAGTACGGCAAGTTAGGAGAAAGTTCAACTCCACAATAAATGACATTGTCCGCGAGAAGGTCGAAAAATTGTTGGAAAACGGCTCTATCAGAGAGTTGAAATACCCCCAATGGGTCGCCAACATGGTGATGGTAAAAAAAAAAAGAACGGAAAATGGCGGATGTGCGTAGACTAAACAGATATGAACAAAGCATGCCCAAAAGACTCATTCCCAGTGCCCCATATTGACCAGTGTTGGTTGATTTCCCAATGCACACGCAAGTGTACGTGGTCGACAAGTAATATAGGAA
>MDKI01027824.1:0-11038 GCA_005239505.1 Nicotiana paniculata | reverse complement strand
TCTTGATATTTTCATTCTCTTCTGGTTCTTGAATAACATCAGGTCTGGAATCCATGTCTGTATAACTTGATGTGACATCCGTGATGATTTGATTCACCGTGTCTTTATCATTTTCTTCTGTATCTGTTCGAGTTGCTCCCTCGTCTTTTGATTCTTCCGCTATTTCTTTTTTATTGGATTGCATCACTGAGTTGATGTTTCTTGAAGTCTGTTGATCACCTCGAATCTACTGGATTCCCTATTTGGAAGGGAATTTGATTACCTGATGCAGAGTAGATGGTACTGAATGCATGTCATGGATCCATGGTCTCCCCATGATTACATTATAAGACATATCTATATCTATAACTTGAAATTTTGTTTCCTTGATGACGCCTTCTGCATAGGTATTAAGCTCAATTTCTCCTTTTGTTATGACAGTAGAGTTGTCGAATCTGTACAAGGAACTTGCTTTTGGAATTACACGGTCCCCCATTAACATCTCTTCCACAACCCTCAGAAAAATGATATGACCGATCTACCTGGATCAATCAATATTTTTTTCACGCTAGTGTCATGTATAAGTAGAGATATTACCAGTGCGTCGTTATGTGAAAGCAGTAATCCATCAGTATATGAGTCGTCGAATGAGATGCTGTCAGCCTCCAAATTCTCACGAGTCCATTTCCCGTGGGTCACTGTGAACTTGGTCATCCTTCTTGCTGAAGTATAAGTTACGCCATTTACCTCCTCTCCTCCATTTATCACATTTACAGTTCTCGTCGGAGATGGTGGTTTTGAGGGATCTTGCCTAATCTTCATATATGCATGTTTACCTTTTTCACTAAACAGTTATGTTAGATAACCTTGTTGTTTTAATAAGTGTTCTACCTCACCTTGCAATAACCTGCAGTCTGATGTTTTGTGCCCATGATCATTGTGAAATTTGCACCAGAAGTTTGGGTTCCTTCTGTTTGGATTTGATCTCATTTCTTTGGGCCATCGAACTTTATCACCCATATTTCTTAATACTGTAATTAATTCGGAAGTACTTACATTGAAGTTGTAATCTCCAATTCTCGTATTACCTCTATTTCGCTCATCTCGATCCTTTCTGGATCTTGATGATGATGAGCTCGAATCTCTATTTGACGGTCTGTGATCAGATCGTGGGTTTTCAGATTTGGAACGAGCCTCTCGTACCGAAGGTCCCATGTACGGATCGTACCTGTTTTTGCCAGTTCTCCTTTCTGATTCGGAGCGTCTAGAACTCATCTTGTCTTCTGCTTTTGATTGGGCAATAGTATCTTCTTCAATTCGTAATTTGGTGTTGTACCTGTTATAAACATCGTTCCATGTCTTAGCTGGGAACTCTCTCAAGCTTTTTTTGATTTTCCTCGTGGCTTCAGAGCTTTTATTGTTCAAATTACTTGCAAAAGCCATATAGCTGCCCAATTGTTAGGTACTTTTGGTAGAAGCATCCTTTCATGTTAAAACATGTCTATGAATTCACGAAGCAACTCCGTATCTCCCTGTTTTATTTTGAATATTTCTTACATTCTCTTTTCAACTTTTTGCGCACCGGAATGTGCTTTTACAAAAAAAATGCAAACTCAGCAAAAGAATCAACAGAATTTTCGGGCAAGAGAGAATACCATGTTAATGCTCCTTTGGTGAGTGTCTCTCCAAACTTTTTGACCAACACGAATTCAATTTCTTGCTTAGTCAGGTCATTGCCTTTTACTCCTGTAATGAAAGCAGTAACATGATCGCGTGGATCAGTTGTCCCATCATACTTTGGTATGTCAGGCATTTTGAATTTCTTGGGAATCAGCAAAGGTGTTGCACTTGGCTTCCAGGGTTGTTGAGAGTATTTATCAATATCAATACCCTTGATGAAGGAATTTTCTCGATGCGATCGTTTTGTTCCTTCACCTGTTTCTGCAAGGTTAGTATTAAAGATTGTAAATCTGAATTATTAGACATACCTGGTCTTCCTTCAAGTGATTCATTTAGAGTGCCTCTACTTCCTGAATTTACTAGTCCATATTGTGGATTTTCTACAGTCACGGTGTTGTTTGGAAGAGGCGTAGGTGACACAGTTGGTTGCCCCCTCATGAAAGCTTGAAGAGCTTCACTCACATATTCACCAATCATCTAATTCACAAGGTCTTGTTCTCATGTTTGCTCGTTTCTAATTTGATCATTGTTGTGAGTTGTAGATCTTTCTGGGGAGTTGTCCCTTGAACCTCGTAGGGACCCCTGAGGTGATGGAACTGGGGTTCCAGTTGTTTGTTGGTTGTTGTCATTGGTATTCGACATGATTTGTTACGGTTTATTCGAGAAAAAACAAAGATTATCAGATTCCTGGTAACAGAACCAATTTGTTTAACCAAATAATTAGATACTTAGTCAAAGCTATTTTAAGAAGTATTCGGGCTTCTGATAACCGAATAAAAAGAATTAGACTTGTAAATAAGAAAGCAATAAAATCACATAAAATTAAGTATATTTCAGTAGTGGTTCGAACGTGTCTATACAAGTGAGATTTTACTCCCTTTTATAGGAAATTTCTTAATATAACGTCTATTCTTCTTAATGATTGAGCATTAATGACTAATAATATCATTAATGTAACGTTGCAATTGGTAATCGTAACTGTTGCGTGAAGATTATGTAACGTTTAGCTCATTGATTGAAGATCTTTGAATCTGCCCTTTATTCTGCCTTGGTTCATTCTGACAGTGTCTCTTCAACTCCTCAATTAGACTGGAACTCCCGCATCTAATTGTCTCGTGTGTATGCTATTCCGTTCCTCTTTGTCCCGTACTTCTTTCTAAACTTCTGACCAGCTATCATGTTTCCATTGAGCCACGTAGATTTCCTTGTCATCAGAAATATTACACGTGTGAAGTCTATTTTTTACCAATACAATTGTAGTTGTATATAACTGAGTAAAAATAATGTATAAAAATTGTAGATAAGTTGTATAATATAAAATTCGTTGTATGAAATTTGTTTTTACTATGTATAAATCAGATACAAAATATACAAAAGACATATTGTATAAATTTTGTATAAAATTTGTATTTAAATTGTATGTTATTGTAGTTGTATTTAATTGGGTAGAATAATGTGTGAAAGTTGTAGATAAATTGTAGATAAGTTATAGATAAATTGTATAATATATAATTAGTTATATGAAATTTATTTTTACTATGTATAAATCAAATATAAAATATACAAAAGACATATTATATAAATTATGTATTTAAGTTGTATATTTTTGTTTCACATTGCTTGAGAATTGTGTGTTCTCATTAACTGATGTTATTCAAAGTTACTACTCCTACATAATCAAGGGCGACGCTCACCAGCACATGAGAAGATCCTACATAATTGTTAAGAAGTTATTAACAATTATTGTTTTTTGTGCTTCTTTAGGATCGGGTGCCAAATGTTTGACTTTGAGGTGCATGAGTGGGCAACTTAATGGAGTTTGTTAGTTTTTTTAATTATAGCCTGGAAAAAAAAGTTTGTCCAATAAATCATTTGGCTTTTGTTGAATCACAAGCTATGGTTGTTTGCTTATCTAATTTTTCCTTACAAAAAATACCTAAAGTAATAAATTACAAGCTATGATCAGGATACAAGTTCATGTAAGCCATATTTCAGAAGTTGTGGCCTTATTCAACTAAACTGTCTAACGAGCAGTCGTAACCTATCAAAGAATATTTTCTAAAGATGACGCGGTTATAATCATGACTCGTGTACTAAAACTGCAACGGTTATGATTTTAATACTAAAACGATGTTGAACCTATGGAAACAGGAGAAAATATTGTAGTTTAATTTCTTAGGGAGCAGGAACAAGATGACTCACTCCGAATAGAAGTGAATTTGATAAAAACCTTATTATGTTATATTGCTATGTATATGATTGTGCAGACATTAAAACATAACACGTCAATTTTCTGGGAAACAGATGTGGAGAACGAAATAGAAGTGAAGTTCAAGCAAATAATGGATTTGGAATTCTCAAGCAAATAAGTCAGAGAGGAAGCAG
Organism: Nicotiana paniculata; assembly: GCA_005239505.1. Taxonomy (NCBI): domain Eukaryota; kingdom Viridiplantae; phylum Streptophyta; class Magnoliopsida; order Solanales; family Solanaceae; genus Nicotiana; species Nicotiana paniculata. The sequence goes on along the minus strand of MDKI01027824.1, from coordinate 6,994 downwards.
GGATATCAAGAGAGAATCTGGAGAGAAGAGGGGAGAGAGGAGAGAAAAAAAGAAAATAGTGTAACGAAATCCCTTGATTGAAGGCATAAATAATGATTGGGAGCCTTTTAAGGTGGATTATATATATTTTATAAATAAAACTTGTTTATGTTGAGTAGTTAACTAAACATAGACATTTAGGGTAATAAAGTTTTCAATAGTGTATAGAAATTAAAAAAAAAAAACCCTTTAAAATATATGAAGTTTAGATGGGTCTATTGGGCTGATGATCATCTCACGCGGGCTTATTTTGATGGGCTATGAGGAAATGCCATTTGAAATGAAAAAGTGGCATGGAAAGACAATGCATAAATAGAATAGGCATTTTGTATTTTTAGCCTTATATTAGGTTTGGCAAAGACAATCCCCAAAAATTGATAATATATAATCAAATCCTAAAAAAATTTAGTTCCTTATTTATTTCCTCTCCCCGAATTTCTTCGTTTCTTCTCCCCATATTTCTTCTTCAATTTGGTTTAAGAAGTTTAATGTTTCTCCCGGTTGAAACCGCTGAGAGTTGTATACACCTCTATAATTAGGCAAATTATAGTTATGTATGGCAATAGACTCTAAACTGTAGTGCTTTGTAAAAATTACTCAAAAGATTACCAAGAAAAAATATTTGGTGCTATATTGTAAAAACATAAAACAAGAGGGGTCAAAAGAAAAGAAGAAAAGAAAAAAAGATAAAACAAAAAACAGCAGCAGCAGTAGTAGGTCTAACCAGCAGTATTATATAGAATCTTGAATGTGGACATGTTAACTACCGCTAAGAAATTAAGTTCAGTATATATGAAACAAATTTCACTGGTGTTTTCTACACCTTCTTCTCCCTTCATTTCTTCATCACCTTTTTTATCATTTGGTTCCTCAATTTCTATATTCACTATCCCCCCCACCAATTCAGGTGGCACTCAATTCTTGAATTTGAACTTTCAGTTCAGGTTAGTGTTCTGCTTATTTCTTTTATATATTCTTTGTTCCAAATTTTCATTTTTGGAATGTGGCTGTTTGAGTTTTTGCATATTATCAATTTATCATGTGTTTATTTAGGCACCTTTTATGTGTATTTTGTTCAAAGTTTTCATTTTTGGTTGTGGGTATTTAAGCTTTTAGCTCATAATTAATTTATCATGTGTTTTGTTTTTCGTTCAAGTTTTTCAGTTTTGCTGATTATCAGTTTATCATGTGTACTTCCCATTTCTTTAACTTGTTTTGTTTAGAGTGTTGGTTTTTGGTTGTGGTATTTATTTATTTTTTTGCGAAGAAGGGGAGCCTTGATATAACTGGTAAAGTTGCTGTCATGTGATCACGGCGTCACAGGTTCAAGCTGTGGAAATAGCTTTTTGCAGTAAGGCTGCATACAATAGACCCTTGTGGTCCGACTCTTCCCGGACCTGCGTATAGCGGGAGCATAGTGTACCGGGCTGCCTTTTTTTTTTTGCATATTATCAACTAGTGCATGTGTTTGTTTTGGCACTTTTTCTGTGTATTTTGTTGCAGAGGTAAGCAAATGAATAAAAAGTCTACTCCTGTTTAGTAGTTTAAATTTTTGGATGAAGCAGTTTATGTAATTTAACATGGTACCAGTGTAAGCAGGGGTTCGAATCTGAGCAGCACTCCCCGATGTATATCTAATACAAATAACTCATTGAATCACCTAACGCGTGAAGTGGAGTGTTGCAAACTTAAATAAATAATGAGAAGTAACTCTGCTTGAGCAATTTAGAGGTTTAGATGAGATGGTTTGCACAATTTAACTTGTTTTATCATTTGGTGTAGTTTTAAACCATCCGTTTCATGATGTTAGGCATTTTTTTAGGCATAGAATGACTGTTATGCGATCGTTTGCATGAAAATGCAGATGGATGTATAAACTTTAGAGGCTGTTGAAGGGTCCAAATTTAATTTACTTTTACTTGTAATGGATAAAAAAACAGAACGATGGCATCTCACGTTGTTGGATATCCTCGTATGGGGCCCAAAAGAGAGCTTAAGTTTGCGTTGGAATCTTTTTGGGATGGGAAGAGCAGTTCCGAGGATTTGGAAAAGGTGGCAGCTGATCTTAGGTCATCCATTTGGAAGCAGATGGCTGAAGCTGGTGTTAAATATATTCCGAGCAACACGTTCTCATATTATGACCAGGTCTTGGACACGACTGCTATGTTAGGTGCAGTTCCACCAAGATATAGTTGGAATGGTGGTGAGATTGGTTTTGATGTATACTTCCCGATGGCTAGGGGAAACGCCTCTGTACCTGCCATGGAAATGACAAAGTGGTTTGACACCAACTAGTAAGTGTTAACTGTTTCATTCAAGTGTTTTTTACAACTTAGTGAACTCTGAAATCTGTTGCATATCACTGTGTAATTGAAAGTTAATATGAGATTCTTTTTCTCGGATGCAGCCACTACATTGTTCCTGAATTGGGACCAGATGTTAAGTTCTGTTATGCATCTCACAAGGCAGTTAATGAATACAAGGAGGCTAAATCCGTAAGTATATGCCTCATACTAAACGTTTTGACTTTCTTTCTTGTTGCAAACTATGTTGCTTGGACTCTATGAAAATGTCACTGAGAGTGTGTCGGATCCTCCAAAAGAAGTGCATTTTTGGAGGATCTGACACGGGTGCAGCAACATTTTGGAGAGTCCACACAACATAGGTTGCAAAGGTATATCTATATAAATGGTACAAGATGTTATATAAGGGGTTCTCAGCCTCGCAAGCATCAAATATGCCATTGCAATGAGATCACTTTATGGGTGGTTCCTTTTATTTTTTATTTTATATAATCGTGGTATCCGGCCCAACTTACACGCACCTCAACTAATTCCACGGGATACCTACTACCTCCCACCAACAACAAGCAACAAGTACCGGGTAATTCTGTTCACCAAGGTTTGGACAGATGAGAAGAAATCATCTAGTGTTTTTGTGTCTCCGCTGGGATTTGAACCTGAGACCACGATCTTCAGGATTATTTACATATTAAGATAGGAAAACCAAAAAAGACTGTGATGCATAATTCGAGGATATACCGAAAAGGGCAACTCTGCTTAGAGGTCCGATGAGCACTTTGTATCATCGGTATCAGAGTAGAATTGCACTTAGTAACCCCTATTTTGTTGTCTTGAAAACCATCCTGATATGGTATTGGTATGGACTCGTATTTTCCTAGTATAACTGATAGCTACATGTCAGTTGTTTTAGTTTGTTCCTCCAATTAACTGAATCTTTAGGAATTATTTGATGTGCCGATATTGGTTTCAACCTTTTTTTTTTTTGCAGCTAGGTGTTGACACCGTCCCTGTCCTTGTCGGTCCAGTTTCCTTCCTCCTGTTATCAAAAGCAGCAAAAGGTGTTGAAAAGTCGTTTCCTCTTCTCTCACTGATTGACAGTATTCTTCCTGTTTACAAGTAAGATCAAACAAATTTCCCTCATTTATTATCTATTCTAGTATTTCTATCTCAAAATGTTCACCACAACTGCCTTATATCGTACTGCTCATTTAGGGAAGTCATAACTGAACTGAGGGCAGCTGGTGCGAGTTGGATTCAGTTTGATGAGCCTACTCTTGTTAAAGATCTTGATTCTCATCAATTACGGGCATTTTCTTTTGCCTACTCAGAATTAGAGTCATCACTTTCTGGTTTAAACGTCCTCATCGAGACATACTTTGCCGATGTTCCTGCTGAAGCTTTCAAAACAGTGACCGCTTTAAAAGGTGTGACTGCATTGGGGTTTGATCTAGTTCGTGGATCGAAGACTCTTGATTTGATCAAGAGCAGCTTTCCTTCGGAAAAGTATCTTTTCGCCGGAGTAGTTGATGGGAGGAATATATGGGCTAATGATCTTGCTTCTTCTCTCAGCACCTTGCAAGCTCTTGAGAACATAGTCGGAAAAGGTAATTCGTTATAACTGCACTTTTATAGGTTGAATCGTGAAATCTGAGTCCCATGATTTCCTTTTTGTTCTCTAGCTTTTAATAGGGAATTTAACGGCAAAGAATAGGCACCAAAAGATCTGTTTCAAAATTTGAAGTATTGCAGTCAAGCAATTTCAGCTGTTTGGTTATTCCATTATCTTTTGTTATCACCACATTTATCTATACAACGTTAGTCGTCCAAATTTGGAAGACTTTCAACACTTTTGGTCTGCATGTTTTTTAGACGTGTACCAGTAATGTGAATCCTCGGTTTGCTCTTTGCTTTATCTCGAAATAAGGAAATAAATGAAATTAGTGAAATCTTTGCAACTATATAAAACAAAATCTTAGTCCGTGCATTGTTGGAAGCGTATGATTGACGTTTTTGGGCATTTCTTTTCTTCAGACAAGCTTGTGGTCTCCACGTCCTGCTCGCTTCTCCACACTGCAGTTGATTTAGTGAATGAGACTAAGTTGGATGAAGAAATTAAGTCATGGCTTGCATTTGCTGCACAAAAATTGGTGGAAGTCAATGCATTGGCCAAGGCATTAGCTGGTCAAAGAGACGAGGTATTTTAGATATTTATGTTAATCATCTACATGGAAGATTTATCCTAATTCTGGATCAGGCAAAGATAGATCTAGAACATATATGATTTAATAGTAATGAATCTTTAAATCGTACTATTGGTCATATTTTACAATGAAATTTCTGTCTGCAGGCGTTTTTCTCTGCTAATGCTGCGGCTCGCACTTCCAGAAAATCCTCTCCTAGAGTGACAAACGAGGCTGTTCAGAAGGCTGTAAGTATATTTAAGTGTTCTATAATTTATATCGATTTTATCATAGTTTAAGCTGTTTGGAATTATCGACTCATAATTTGCATCTCATGTTCAGGCTGCTTCTTTGAAGGGCTCTGATCATCACCGAGCCACAAATGTCAGTGTAAGGTTGGAAGCTCAACAGAAGAAGCTGAATCTTCCCGTTCTTCCAACCACTACTATTGGTTCTTTCCCTCAGACATTAGAGCTAAGAAAAGTTCGCCGAGAATACAAGGCTAACAAGTTAGCTATTTACTTGTGCAGTTACTCTTTTTAATATTGTTATGGTTTATGTCTGCATGTTAAATTTTTGGGCTGCCGTAAAAGATAATATCGGGCAAATGTATGTGTTTTGTATATTAAGTATAATATACATAAATATACATATAATATACATAATTAGTGTATATGTTTTGTATATTTGGGATAGCGCCCACAATTAATTTCTGCCGACGGGTCAAAAATAAAAAAAGCCCTAAAAAATATTTCCTCTGACTATTGAAGGATCTCGGGGGAAGGATATGTCAAGTATATAACAGAGGAAATCAGCAAAGTAGTCAAACTCCAGGAAGAGCTAGACATTGATGTTCTTGTGCATGGAGAGCCGGAGGTGAGATATATAAGTCAAGTAAATTGTCTATATGCTTATGTCAAAGAAGCTGAGAACACTTAAATTTCATCATCAAAATGCAGAGAAACGATATGGTTGAGTATTTTGGGGAGCAATTATCTGGCTTTGCTTTTACAGCCAATGGATGGGTTCAATCATATGGATCCCGCTGTGTTAAGCCACCAATTATCTACGGTGATGTTAGTCGCCCGAAACCAATGACCGTCTTTTGGTCTTCACTGGCACAAAGCATGAGTAAGCGCCCGATGAAGGGAATGCTTACCGGTCCTGTTACTATTTTAAACTGGTCTTTTGTTAGAGATGACCAGCCGAGGTTCGAACTTTTAAGCTTGAACACAATAGCATATCTCTCTTTGCCGCCGCACTTTTAATTTAACTAATTTGTTGTTGTTTTTTAGATTTGAGACTTGCTATCAAATTGCTTTGGCTATTAAAGATGAGGTTGAAGATCTTGAAAAGGCTGGCATTAATGTCATTCAGATTGATGAAGCTGCTTTGAGAGAGGGTTTGCCTCTCAGAAAATCCGAGGAAGCTTTCTACTTGAACTGGGCTGTACATTCATTCAGGATAACTAACTGTGGTGTTCAAGACACTACACAGGTCCATATTCACTCTAAGTTTTCATTATAAATATAATTATAACTGTGTGCAAAAGTATGAACGGGTGCCCTGGCGTAACCGGTAAAGTTGCTGCCATATGACCCGGAGCCCTCGAGCCGTGGAAATAGCCTCTGGCAGAAATGCAGGGTAAGGCTGCATACAACGGACCCTTGTGGTTCCGGCCCTTCCCTAGACCCTGCACATAGTGGGAGCTCAGTGCACCAGGCTGCCCTTTTTATGTGCAAAAGTATCTTATGCTAGCTTCTTCTTCAAAAGTTATCTTCCTACATCAAAATATCTATCTTGGACAGTCTATGTATTATCCTACTAAACTATCTTCCGAAATTCATGCACCCATTAGCTCACAGAACAGGAAGAAAAAGGATAAGAATATTAGAAAAGGTTAAGGAACATAATATTTTCGATGTCCAACCGTATTGCAACAAGGGGATGGAAAAACTCATAAGCAAATTCTCATGTGTGAAGTTGGTGCTTTCTTTCCAATAATTGTCTGATAAAGCTAAGAGCTCGGTAGAGCCGGGAGGTGTTTTGTGTTGTTAGGGAAGTTTTCTTCTTTAAGGTAATAATTTTCTTCTTAACCTCAAAGCTCTGTTGCAGTAGTTAAAACATAGCACATGATGGTGTAGGTTAGGCGCATGTCACGAGTTCAAACCCTGCCACGGAAAAAACGTGGTTTTTTTGAAGTAGAGAAGGGTAGAAGGGCGAGAAGGGTAGAAGGGCGAATTATTATCCACAGACTTTCAGACCATATGCCAGCTAACCTTGCTGATTTATTAGTAAAAAAAGGTATGTAAAATTATCTGTTCTTTTATATGATTCTGGTCATTGTTGCTATTTGTTGTGACAGATTCACACCCACATGTGCTATTCAAACTTCAATGACATTATCCATTCAATTATCGACATGGACGCTGACGTGATCACGATCGAGAACTCCAGGTCAGATGAGAAGCT
>ML350174.1:0-19884 GCA_005239505.1 Nicotiana paniculata | reverse complement strand
GTTGGCATTGTCACAGCTGATAAGGATGTGCTCTATGGTTTCCTCCTCCTTGTTACAGAAGAATAACGTAAGATTAAGGTTTGGTATGAAGGGATCCTACCATGAGTTACCATCCATAGGAAATATTTGATTTTGTTAAGAACATTTTGAGTCCATGCTGAATTGAATTTCTTCCCAATATTGTGCCTCTATTGTTGGTTCTTACTTGTAATTAAGGTATAGGTCAATTTGATTGAGAACAACCCATTCACAATTTGGTTCCATATCATCTTGTCCAATATTCCAAAATTAGCACTAATAATGGTAAATTTGATGGTGGCCACTACACTTTTAGGGAGGTTGAATGAAAGATTGCTAAGGTTCCATTGGCCATTAGAGTAGCATGAGGACACACTCAAGCTCTCCTCACCCAGGGGACCACTAATTATGGTTCTAAAGGTTCCATGTTAGGGATCCATCTATCTGTATATAGGTTAACTCTATCCTCTTTATGAACTACCCACCTAGTAGCCTTGCTACATACATACCATCCATTCTTGATATTCAATCAAGTCCTGGAGGCTATGTACCTAGTGGGGTTCCTGTTACCGCAGTTTTTGTGAAATCTGACTTTTGCCAACATAGAATTTGGGTTATTGTGCATTTTCCATGCCAGACCTGTATGGGTGGCAGTGTTTCTATATTTTACCTACTAGTCATTTGAGTTTAACCCCTTGAATTAAGGGATGCCTAATTGCCTATTATACTTACATTGTTCTTATAATCATCTAAGCTATATATGGTTCTTTCCTTATTAAAAACTCACCGTGTGAATTACTCCCTTGATTACAGGGATGCTTGTGCTAATTGGGTACTGATTGATATTCAGTCCCACAATCACTGGTTAATTGTGGTTCTTTCCTTATTTTTCATCAAGTTTTCAAATATATTCATACACAGACACACATAGACGAACTAATCTGTTCAAAAAATCTCTCTCACAATTTAAAATACATTCTGCTCTCTCTTCTGTGCTAATTACTACTACTCCGGGTTAGCCGGCTGCAAGTGAAGGCTAACTATTGTGCATTCTCCTACTTCCCTATTTGTGTTACTGCTTTCTTCACTTCACTGGTATGTTCTAATTTAGATTTCAGTTCCTCAAACCAACATGTTTCCATTACTGTTGTAATCCAGCATGCTTCTAACTTGCTTACTTATTCTTCTGCATGTATCTAGGATCCTCAACTTCCCTCTGCATGTTTAAATTAGGCTTTATTTGTTTATGACCAGCATGTTTCTGTACACTTAGCACCTACTTACGTGCCTATGACTGGTACATTAGTTTAACTATGGCCTTAGGTGTTAATCTAACCTGGCATTGTACCCCCTGATCCTCTAGACCCTTAGGAGTTCCTGATTGTATGTCTGTGTGTGTATCTGCCCGTTGCATGTCTGCCCTTACATGCTCTGTATTTTTCCCCCTAATCCCATTGCCCATGTTTGTGCTTGTTAGACTATCTTTGGTCCTTTGTGATGTTAAGCTTCAATTTCCTGCTTCAAAAAAACTGTTTTCTTACTTACCCTTTCTCAAAATTGTTCCTTACTTAAATCCTTTTAAATAAAAAGCACTCTCACATACACTCTTAGAAGTCTAAGTTCATCCCCCTTCATGTGAGCACTGCTTTGGGAACCCTTTGAGTACCCTCTAAACTGTGACACACAAGGCTGGCACTTCCACACCGCACATGTTTAATTCTTTGGCAATGTCTGGGTGTGAGCACTGCCCGGGAGCCCTTGAGGTCCTTAGGGAACTCTTACACATCCGGATTATGAAAAGGCTATGCAATACCATAAGGCAGTGAGGTTTGGAAGATCTGGGCCCAACTGAAGGCTCCCTATAGAAGTAACTTCTTATTTTCCTTTGTTGTGTAATTCATAATTCTTTGGCTTGTAATAATTTGTAAACAACTCAGAGGACGGATAGTGAAAAGGGAGGGGTAGCTACGCATGCATTAGCTATTAAAGGGATAGAAATCATGCTATTAGACTTTATTTCCTATCTTTGCGATAGAGATCATGTTTAGGCCCATATGTTCAAATTCATGCATTAGAAACCATGCTATTTGATTTTATTTCCTATCTGTGCAATAGAGATCATGTTTAGGCCCATATGTTCAAATTCATGCATTAAAAACCATGCTATTTGATTTTATTTCCTATCAANCCCATATGTTCAAATTCACGCATTAGAAATCATGTTTATTAGGTCTCATACCTACTGTTTCAACATGTTCACTTTTACTTAGAAAAATCCTGCTAATAAATGGTATTTTCTACTGTCATGTTCCACACTACCATGTACGCTTAGAAATCTTGTCCCATGCTAAACAACATTTAAATAAGTTATCACTCAAGAATCTTCTGAAACCATGATTAATACTGAGCATTTAGAAATCATGCTTAGGAATTCTGCATATGCATCATTCTGCATCTCTACCTGTGCATTAGATATCATGTTATAGGGTCCTAATCGCTCAAATACATTTAGTCTAATTACTGATGTATAGAAAGTACAACCACCCCACTCAGTTTTTCTCTAAAAAATAACTACTAATGCTTCTGTGTTCTGAACAACCTTGAACAGCCTGTTTAGGCAACAATTTGCAACAGTTCCTCTAATAATTCTGTTAATATACACTTTCCCCCGCCTAGGAAAGCCTTAGGTCACTAAATTTCCAAAAGTTAGATATCTGTCTCTCTTGTGTGTATTGCTTAATACAAATAGGTACTTTTAAATCAGTAGGCAAACTGATTAAGAGCATGTTTTTGAGTTATAAAACAAGTCTGCCTATCTGTTTATCCTCTGAATTCACCTAGATAACATGTCTTAGGATCTTAATTAACAATCCTGCCCTTATATGTGTTTGAGTCGTGCTAATTATATGCATTATTTGCGGAGGGAAATTTGAGCCTCCTATATGCTCCTATGTGTTTCCCACTGATTACAGTCCTACGTGTTCTTTGCTTGTCGCCTTAGAATTTTACCCCTTTAAACCTGAGGGTCTGCCTAGTACCTACCTTTTAGGATAGTAGTCCTAACCTCCTCCAGGACTGATAGGATGGGACGGGTAATAGCACGCAATAGAATCCGTGACCAACACATGATTTAATTACCTTCACGGGGTGGGAAGGGTAGAATATCGATATGATGACCAGTGCGCTAATACCACGTGTAGCCCCTCTTCGAGGAGTGATAACCGGGTATTGCATTGATGTGATCCATATTATTATAAACCTAGGACACTTGTATACGATAGTTCGGAATTACCCCTACTATTTGTCTAAACACATGTATGCTTAAGACTTAAATCTCTTCTTATTTGAGCCTTTACTTGTTATTTGCTATTTGTACAAATTAACGAAACCATTTGGCCAGGAACCACACTTGTGGACCCTGAGGGGTGCCTAACACCTTCCATTTAGGATAATTTCAAGCCCTTACCTAAATCTCTGGTTAGCAACGTAGTTGTAATTAAACCCCCTTAGGTGCCCTAACGCATCTCTAAAATCGTTAGGTGGCAACTCTTCAAAATATGCAAACCCCTTTCCCAAAAGGAAAGAGTTGTCCCAACCAATGTCATGAACCCGATCTTCCGCGAGGGAGAGGCAAAAAATAGGGTGCTCGACAGTCCTCAAAATGAACAGCAAACTGTCCAGGTATGCGACCACTATGCGATCTGCATACCTCACCTGCGATCGCATAGTGGACCGCAGACCTGCGCAAATTTGGAAAATTATATCTTTAAGTCCCGGGGTACTTTTTACTCAAAAAGGGTACATTTTAAGAATTTCTACAGTTATAACAACACGGGGACCTATTTGGGCATTATTTTTAGCCATGAAATTTTACGGGTCCTTAAAAAAAATATCATCTACATTCATCATGGCACTAGCATCATCAACAATCACCTCGGTCACTAAATCCACCAACGAACAAACTTCGTTGCTATTCGGTTGCCTCATAGATTTACACACATGGAAAACCACCTTTCCATCACCCACTCGGAAGGTGAGCTCACCGGCTTCCACATCAACAAGATCTTTCCCCGTAGCAAGGAATGTTCTACCCAAAATAATAGGCAGCTCATAGTCCACTTCACAATCAAGAATCACAAAATCCACCGGGAGGATGAACTTATCAACACGAACCAACACATCATCAATAATACCCAATGATCTCTTCATAGTACGATCCGCCATTTGTAACCTCATAGATGTGGGTCTTGGTTTCCCAATTCCCAAAGTTTTGAACACCGAGTAGGGCATCAAGTTGATACTCTCCCCTAAATCACAAAGAGCTTTGGCAAATTTGGCGCTTCCAATAGTGCAAGGGATTGTGAAAGCGCTGGGATATTCTAGTTTTTGATCCATTGAGTGCAAAATTGCACTCACTTGATGTGTCATCTTTAAAGTCTCATAATTCATTCACCTTTTCTTTGTCACCAAATCTTTCATGAACTTTGCATATCCGGGAATTTGCTCCAAATCCTCAACCAATGGCACAGCTCTTCATCTTGTCAATAAACTTCTTGAATTGGTTTACTCTATTTTTCTTGGAAAGTCTTTGAAGGTATGGATGAGGAGGCCTTGTCATAGGTGCCTTATACTTTGACACTACCGGTTCCGGTATGTAAATAATGTGTTCCCTATATGGGTTCACTTCATCTTGAATCTCCTCCACATTTTCATCAATACTAATTCTCATTTCGACATTAGTTTGAACCACATTGTTTGTAATCTCATCTTCATGAATCACTTGATCATCATCCACAATTCTTCTTTGACTTGAGGTTGTTGCCTCCCCACCTTTTCCACTCCTTGTGGTTATGGCCATGGCATGTCCCGTGTCGTTCCCACCCTACAGGTTCACCACCATGTCACTTGGTAGTGCCCCCTTATGACGAGTGCTTAAAGCTTGCGAGATTTCCCCAATTAAACCTCCAAATTGCGGATTGAAGTGTTGTAAGAGGCTAGTTGAGCATTGGAGTCGAAATTCTTCTCCATCATTTGCTTGAACATGTTCTCAATTTTCCCCATCTCATTATTGGAAGAGCTAGGCCCATGGAATGGATAACGAGGCAGGTTGCTTGGTTGTTGATACATCGGGGGCCTTTGAAAGCCTGACCCTCGATTCCCTAGGTTATTATTCCAACCCCCTTGGTTGTTGCCTCCCCAATATACTTGAGTTGCCACTCCGATTGCCTTGGTTGTTTGGATTGTTCCAGCTGCCTTGATTATTTTAATTTTACCAGTTACCTTGATTGTTGTTACCACCACTCCAATTGCCTTGGTGGTTTGAGTTCTAATTTCCTTGATTACCTTGAGATCGCCAATGTTGTTGATTCGGGCCTTGGGAGTTGTTTCTTTTCCCTTGGAAGTTGTTCACATATTGCACTTCCTCCTCTTGTTCATTGTATGCTTCATCTTGGTCAAACCTAATATCATCTTGCACATATTGTTCTATACAGTTTTGCACTTATTGACCCTTTTGCCTTCGCTTGTTCACCATCATATTTACACCTTTCATTGCATTTACTTGCTTAGGACCTTGAACTTGTTGAAGTTGAGCTTTGGCTAATTGATTCATCGTGGGGTCAACTCAGTAATTGTTTGCCCATGATCATGCAATTATCTATGTAGGTGAATCACTTTTGGATCACCTTGAGGAACATTAGCTCTAATTTTCCATGCCGGCAAAGTATCCGCCATTTCATCTAAGATCTCACAAGCTTCGGCATATGGTGTTGTCAAGAAAATTTCCACCGGCAAGTTGGTTGACAACGCATTGGATGTCTGTTGAATCGTAGCCTCAATCATGTCATTTCTCGGGCACTCTTTCACCATAGTACGGTACTTCTCCCATATCTCGTTCAAAGGCTCATTTTCTTCTTGTTTGAATGCTAGAATCTCGTCTTGAAGAGTAGCCATATGCCCGAGAGAAGAGAACTCGGCAATGAATTTCTCCGCCAATTCATCCCATGTATGGATAGAATGGTTTGGAAATATTTCTATCCAATCCAAGACTTTCCCCCGTAGAGAGAAGGGAAATAGCCTCAACCCTAGAGCATCCTCGGAGACGTTGGTCTGTTTACTCCCCTAGAAATTGTCCACAAACCCTTTCAAGTGTTTGTATCCATTTTGAATTGGAGTCCCGGTGAAGATCACCGTTTCTCTAGCAATGTGAGCATAACATTAGTGATTCGGAAGTTTCCCGCTCTAATGTGGGACGGAACTATGGCACTTCCGTATCCTTCATTTGGCAACACCCGGTTTGGAGCCACTCCTGGTAGAGGTGGAGGAGACGGGATGTCATGAGGAGGTCGACCTCGTCTATTTGCTTGAGGTTCAAGAGCCCCATCAACTTGTTCATCATCTGCATCTTCCCCCAAAGGCAAGTTTCTGGGAGGATCATTGTTGAGACAATTTTTGTACCTACAATTGTTTCACAAGAAAAGTTAGTAACCAGGAAGGAAAAGAAGACAAGTCACACACAAAACCAAATATATAGCTAAATTCGTTTTAGCTCCCCGGCAACGGCGCCAAAAATTGATGTCGCCCAAGTTCACACCACAGTTTGAGGTTGTGAATATGTCGATCCATTTATAATTAGCCAACTTGGAGTCGAGATCGATTCCTCAGGGAGCATAGATGGGATTAGATATATACTCGAACTAAGTGTATAACGTGTCTAAAATACACTTCCATATACTTTGTTCTTTTTGTCTAGTTCTAAATTAAGTTGTTGTTTTCAAATGTAAAACTCGAGAAAGATATTTGTAGTGTTGTTTTTCAAGTTTGTAAAAGATCTCGGATTGTGAATTCCACCTAGGTGTTTTCCTAACGGATTGTTGGCTTTAGAGCGGGTTTCGTTGGTCGGGTATAATATAGAAATCAACACGTAATTAACCACTCAATACCTCTCGATAATAGAGTGGTTTTGCCCAATTTTTCTTTCTCAAGTCCAAATGGGTAATTCACAAAATAGTTGATAGATGCTCAAGTCAGGTTTTACTATCTCTAGATTCAACCCTTTAATTGGGACTATCAATTTCTTATGTTCATCTCAATTTTTTGTTAGCCAAGTTTTCCTAGACTCGGTCTCTCTTTCTCAAGTAGAGACTAAGTCAATTAGGCATGAATCAGTGTTTGCAACCATTAATTCTACAATTAGAGTAAGAACTAGGCTAAATATTACATACCCAACCTTTAAACAATCTCAAAATCAAACACCCATTTGGCACCCACACTAGGGTTGGCTCACAACCCTAGCTAGAAATTTAGCTACTCATAGATGAAAATGAAGAAAGTAAAGAAGAAAAGATGATTAAACTCATATTAAATGATAAAGGTATGAAAATTTAACGTAAAATAGACAAACTATCATAAAATTTCCCAAAGCAGTAAAAAAAATGGCTCCCAACTTTTAGATGTTCAAACTTAACCTAATTTAGTCAAAAAAAGACTATTTATACACAGTTGAAATTTTCGGACAAAATTACCCTTGCTGAGATTCTGCAGCCGCACAATGTTGTGTGCGGTCCGCACTTTGATGCAGAGCTTGACAGGAGGGCCGCACAATTCTGAATTGCAGCCGCACTACTTTAGGTTCTGCAAACCGCACATTTCTGAGTGCGGCCGCACAATAATAGTGCGGTCCGCACTTCTTGGTGGACTCAAACTTCCAACTATCTGATGTTCATCTTCTGCAGCCGCAAAATTATTGTGTGGACCGCACTTTGCAAAGATTTTCTAATAGAGGTCTTTCATAATCTGCGGGCACAGACAAATTTTGCGGTCCACAGTTTGGCCATTTTGCTTCACTTTTGTCCTTGTCCAAAAACACTCATTCTTGAGTTGATTTTCATCACTTTGGCTCACTTTCCAGTACTCCTGCAAGTAAGCACATTTTATAAGTTTTTGTGAATACCTTTAAGCATTTTTTAGCTAAAATGAAAGTAAAAAGAGCGCAAATAAGTAGTCAAAATCCCCACTTATCACTTATCCTCGATGAGGTAGTGACAAGGCTAAGACATGACACCCATGTAAAATAGACCTACATAGATAAAAATATACGTCCAACACAACAACAAGTAAAAGCTAAACATGTGATTCTAGGAGGGGACATGCGAAAGGGGTACAAAATATGTTAAATACCACAGGGAATGATAACAAAAACAATCAATAAGACTTTAAACAGCAAAACGAATAAATATAATGAACAAAACTGCACGGCATCACCCTTCGTGCTTTTACTCTCAACCTCACTATGAAACAATAATAACTGCATGGCATCACCCTTCGTGCTTTTACTCTCAACCTCACTGTGAAACAATAATAATTGCATTGCATCATCCGTCGTGCTTTTACTCTCAACCTCATTGTGAAACAATAATAACTGCACGATATCACCCTCCGTGTTTTTACTCTCAACCTCACTATGAAACAATAATAACTGCATGGCATCACCCTTCGTGCTTTTACTCTCAACCTCATTGTGAAACAATAATAACTGCACGATATCACCCTCCGTGTTTTTACTCTCAACCTCACTATGAAACAATAATAACTGCACGGAATCACCCTCCATGCTTTTACACTCTCTCTTACGAACATAACAAAAGGGAGATAGAATAAGCAAGAACAGGCCTCACATCAACAGTATTTCCACAATATCAACTTCAACTTAAGCAAACAATACTTAATTATCTCAAATAACTCATAATGAAAAAAGAGCGATCAATTCAATAACCAACTAGTCTAAGCATAGATATGATGATCAACGAAAGAAATAAACTACAAGAAACAGGTCCCACGCGCATGCATTGACCTAACAACAATGCATAAGTACTCGTCACCTTATATATACGTTGTACCCGACCTCTAAACATGTAGCAAATAGGCAAAAAAGTCTTAATCCCTCAAGTCAAGGTTAACCACGACACATACCTCGCTGCAAAGGCCAACTCAAAGCTCAACCACTGCTTTGCCTTTTGAACAAGCCTCCGAACCAACCAAATCTAGAAAATTATTAATCAAACGATTCAAAATAAGCCTTAGAAACTATCCACAAATAAAAAAGGTTCAATTTAGGTCATTATTGAAAAAGACAACAAAAGTCAACTCCCGGGCTAGCTTGGTCAAAACCCGTAATTCGGACCAAAACCCGATTACCCATTCACCCCCGAGCCCGATTATGTAATTTGTTTCGAAATCCGACCTCAATTTGAGGTCTAAATTTTAATTTTACAAAAATCCCTAATTCTACCCAAACCCCCAATTTCCACCATGAAAATACTTGATTTTAGGTTGAAATCTTACGAAATGTAATGAAAGATTGAAAGAAAATAGGTTAGAACCACTTACCAATGAATTGGGGAAGAAGGGCTCTTGGAAAAATCGCCTCTAGGGTTTTCTTGTTTTGAAATTTTGTAGAACGAGAGAAAATCCCGACTAACTCATACTTGACCTGTCGCATATGTCGCAATTATGACCTGGAGTTTGCAATTGCGAACCCTGCAAATGCGATAATTGCTTTGCAAATGTGAAGTTTCCCCCATCTCTGCTATCATCGCATTTGCGATGATATTTTCGCAAATGCGAACTANATATCGCAAATGCGAGGCCAGACCTCGCAATTGCAAGGTTTGAGACCTGTACCAGAAACCGAAGAACAAAAACTGAGTTTTCTAAATCAAAATAACTATGTATACTATCCAAAACTCACCCAAGCCCTCGAGGCTCCAAACCAAACATGCACACAAGTCCAAAGAAATCATACGAAGTTGCTCGCGCAACCAAATCGCCAAATTTTGAAAGATTTAAGTTTAAAGAATTGACTAAGGTGTGACATTTGAGTAAACGACCTCGGAATAGGGATTTGAAGGTTCCAACAGGTTCCTATGATGATTTTGAACTTGGACATATGTCCGGATCGGATTTTGGATGACCCGGATCATTTCTGCGCCTATTATGGAAAGTTGGCATTTTGGAAAAAATTTATAAATTTGGATTGAGGTGTATTTTAATATTATCGATGTCCTTTTGGAATTCTGAGCCTAGGAATAGCTCTGTATGGTGATTCTAGTCTTAAGAGCACGTCCGGATGTGGATTTGGAGGTCCGTAGGTCATTTTGGGGTCATTTGACAAAAATTGGAAGTTGGAGGTTTTTTGAAGTTTGACCGGGAGAGGACTTTTTGATATCAGGATTGAATTCCGATTCCGGAAGTTGGATTAGGTCCATAATTCAAATGTGACATGTATGCAAAATTTGAGGTCAATCGGATGTGATTTGATAGGTTTCGGCCTCGGATGTGGAATTTAGAAGGTCAATAGTACATTAGGCTTGAATCGATGTGCAACTCGTAGTTTGGATGTTATTTGGTATGATTTTAGGCCTCGATCAGGTTCGTGTTATGTTATGGAGCGGGTCGGTGTGATTGGACGCGGTCCTGGGGACCTCGGGTGTGTTTCGGATGTGTTTGGGTTGTATCATGCTCTTATTTGATGTTTCAACATCGTTTCTTTGGACATAAGGGGTACCATATTGAGAAAACAACATTTGACTTGTGATTGGATTGAACCATTAGATCTGCATCGTAATTACGGAATCATAGCAACAAGAATCATTGAATTCATATATCGTATGAGAGAGTTATGCCCATTTCCGTGTCTGGAAAGATTGCTGGTTTCTGATGCGGACTTTGACCGCGAGGGAGGTACCACGAACGCGAAGGAGGAAATTTGGGTTGACCAGTAAATGCAAAGAATATCTCTTCGCGAATGCCAATGTTTTTCCACAATAGTGAAGAAGAAAAATCGCCTAGATAGTGTTTTAAACCGAGAATTTTAGTATTTTGGGCATATCTTGAGTTCTAGAGCTCCGTTTGAGGTGATTATTGCGGAGTTGTTCTTGTCTCAACAACGGGGGTAAATTTATGATATTTATTTTATATTTATCCATGATTATTTCCATTAGTTATTGTCACGACCCAAAATTCTCACCGTCGAAACCATGATGGCACCTAACATCCCACTTGCTAGGCAAGCCGACGTTAAAGTATTTTTAAATAAATTCTAATACAATTCAGTAATTAACATCAATTAAGGTATAAGAGTGCGGAATATTATACCAACTTCATCATTTATAACTACCCAGATCTGGTGTCATAATTCTCGAGAATTCTAGAATTTACTACAAGTACAAGTCTGAAAGAAGTACAATTGTTTGAATGAAAGAAACAGTAAAACCGCAAAGCTAGACGGGGACTTCAAGGTTTTTGAACGCCAACAAATCTACCTTGAGTCTCCGGATAGCGGGTGCGAAAACAAAACTCCCGATCAACCAGAGTCGAAACCAAAATCTGCACAGAAAGTGCAGAGTGCAGTATTAGTAAATCGACCCCGTGTACTGATATGTGTCGAGCCTAACCCCAACGAAGTAGTGACGACGCTAAGATAAAACACCTACAATCAAACCTGTAAAATTTAACAGTGTATATACAAATAATAGTAAAGAACTAAACAGGTAATGCTAGGAGGGAGAAACATGCTGAGGGGAAATACGAGGTAAAGAACTACAAAAGAAAGATAACTTGAACAGCAAATACATTATGAACCAACAAGAACGAATAAACATAGCAAAGGAAAAGTTCACGGCATCACCCTTCGTGCTTTTACTCTCATCCTCACTTTGAAATTAATAGAAAAGGAATGGCATAACCCTTCGTGCATTAACTCTCATAACATGGCACGGCATCGCCCTTCATACATTACACTCACAATATGGAACGGCATCACCCTTCATGCATTAACACTCTCAACCTAACATAAAGTCAATAGAATCGGCACGGCATCACCCTTCGTGCATTAACACTCTCCCTCACCAAATCAATGAACAATGACAATCAGGGAGATAAAAACAACAAGATCAAATTTTACTTCAACATTTAGTTCCACATTACCAACCTCAACTTGGATCAACACTCAATCAATACCAAAGTCCGTAAACATGATAAGAATGATCAACATCACCATTAACTAGCCTAAGCATGAATAATATGATGAAGAAAAGCATCAAATTCAAGAATAAGACCCACCCGCATGCTATAACCCGACAACAACGCATAGGTACTCGTCACCTCACATATATGTTGTACCCAACATCTAAACATGTAGCAAATATAAAAACAATTCCTAATCCCTCAAGTCAAGGTTAACCACAACAATTACCTCGCTCCAACGACCAAACTCAAAGCCCAACCATGGCTTTTCCCTTCAAACAAGCCTCCGGGCCAATAGAATCTAGCAAATTATCAACCAAATAATTTAAATAAAGCCTTAGGAAGTACCCACGATTGTAAAGAATTCAATTTAGGCCATTTTTGAAAAAGTTAACAAAAGTCAACATCCGGGCCCGCTTGGTCCAAACCTGAAATTCGAACCAAAACCTGATTACCCATTCACCCCTGAGAAAAGTTATGTAATTTGTTTTGGAATCCGGCCTCAATTTTAGGTCTAAATTCCCAATCTACCAAATCCCTAGTTTCTACCCAAAACCCCTCAATTCCACCATGAAACTTTAGATTTTAGGTTGAATCTTAGGAAAAAGAAGTGAAATATGGAAAGAAATTAGTTTAAGATCACTTACCAATGATTTTGGGAAGAAAAGCTCTTTGGAAAATTGCCTCTTGTGTTTTAGGTTGTGAAAATTTGGGAAATGAATCAAAATTCCCGTCTAAGTCCTACTTCATCAGCTGCAGATGTCGTAAATGCGACTTGGGCTTCGCAAATACGAGAAAAACTTTGCAAATACGAAACTCCCACATTTCTTATGCCTTTGCAAATGCAAACAAAATGTTCGCAAATGTCGGAATCGTAGGATCACAAATGTGACCCATGTCTTTGCAAATGCAAAGAATCCCCTTCCCCAGTTCTCATCGCAAATGTCAGACTATCATCACAAATGCGATTACTGGTCCTCCGCAAATGCGACCTTATTGTGCAAATGCAAACCTAGGCTGACCTAGGCATACTTCGCAAATGTGAATAAATGGTTTGCAAATGCGAACCTGACAGAAGATGGGGATGTTAGCAAATGTGAACTCTGATCTCTAGTGAGATCAGAGGGAAGCTCCCAGAAAATGCATACGCCAGCAAAATTCTAAGTCTAAATCACTCTGTAGCCTATGCGAAACTCACCCGAGCCCTCGGGGCTCCAAACCAACATACACACAAGTCTAAAAATATCATACAAACTTGGTCACGCGATTAAATCTCCAAACTAACACCTAGAACTACGAATTGAACACCAAATCAAATGAAATTTTCAAGAAAACTTTGAAATTCCTATTTTCACATCCGGACGTCCGAATGACGTCAAATCAACTCTGTTTTTCATCAAACTTAACAAACAATGCATAAATATGGTATTGGACCTATACTGGGTTTCGGAACCAAAATACGGACCCGTTATCCAAAAAGTCAAACTTTTGTCAAACATTTCCAATTTGTTTATCCTTTAACTATCAAATTTTGACAATTTTCGATATCTCGAGATAGGGACTTCCGATTTTATTTCCAGGCATACGCCCAAGTTCCAAATTATGATACGGACCCACCAGGACCTTCAAAACATGAATCCTGGTCCGGTAACCAAAAATGTTGACCGAAGTCAACTCAAATGAAGTTTTTAGGCAACATTTCTTATTTTTATCAGTTTTTAACATAAAAGCTTTTCGGAAAGACGCCCGGACTACGCATGCAAATTTAGGAAAGATAAATCATGATTTTTCAGGTTTTGAATCACGCAAATTAGGTTTCAGAACACGAGATGACCTATCGGTCCATCACATTATCCATCTCTAAAACAATTATTCATCCTCATACGGACATAGAAAAGTACCAGGAGTGGTGAATAAGTGGGGATATCTACTTCGCATGTCCGACTCTAACTCCCAAGTAGCTTCCTGATGGGCTGACCTCTCCACTGCACTCGTACTGAAGGATAGCTCTCCGATATCAACTGACGAACCTGCCAGGCTAGAATGGCTACCGGCTCCTCCTCATAAGTCAAATCCTTGTCCAACTGGACAAAGCTAAAATCTAACACGTGGGACGGAACATCGTGTATTTCCAGAGCATGGACACATGGAACACTGGATGACCTGCTGATAACCCTGGAACCAACGCAAGCCTGTAAGCCACCTCTCCCACTATCTCGAGAATCTCAAAAGGTCCGATATACCTAGGGCTCAGCTTTTCCTTCATTCCAAACCTCATGAAACCCTTCATGGATGATACTCGGAGCAACATTCTCTCACCGAACATGAATGCAACATCACAAACTCTACGGTCAGCATAACTCTTCTGCTTGGACTGAGCTGTGCGAAGTCGGTCCTGAATAATCTTGACCTTATCCAAGGCATCTTGTACTAGATCCGTACCTAGCAATCGATCCGTACTCAGCTCAAACCACCCAACTGGCGACCAGAACCGCCTACCATATAATGCCTCATAGGGAGCCATCTGAATGCTCGACTGGTAGATGTTGTCGTAGGTGAACTATGCAAGGGGCTAGAACTGATCCCACGATCCACAAAAGTCTATAACACATGCGTGGATAATATCCTCCAAGATCTAAATAGTACGCTCGGACTATCCGTCTGTCTAAGGATGAAACGTTGTGCTCAACTCAACCCGCATGCCCAACTCACATTGTAATTGTAATAACCCGGTCGGTCGTTCCATGAGATTAGCCCCGTTTCCCCCATTTCTGATTTATCATATATTTCTTAGCATGTGTATGTTGTGTTGGGTCGTTTGGTTTGGGTTCGAAGTGGTCGTGGTAAGAATTGAGACACTTAGTCTCTTAAATTAGCTTAATAGTTGAAAAAGTCAACTGGGAGTTGACTTATTGGTAAACAAACTTGGAGTGCGGATTTTATGGCTCGGATAGCTTCGTTAGGTGATTTGGGACTTAGGAGTGTGTTCGGAATGAAGTTTTGATGTCCGGTGTAGAATTAGGCTTGAATTGGCGAAAGTTAGTTTTTGGCGATTTTCGGTCGGCAGTGGAAAATAGGCTATAGGGGTCAGAATGGAATTTCCGACAGTTGGAGCAGGTTCGTAATGTCATTTTGGGTATGCATGGAAATTTTTAGGTCAATCGGATGTGTTTTGGATGGTTTCAGCATCAATGACGAAATTTAGAAGTTTTAAAGTTCATAGGTTTGAATCTGATGTAATTTTGGTGCTTTTGTGTTGTTTTTGGTGTTTCAAAGGCTCGACTAAGTTTAAAGAATGCTATGGGGTGTGTTGGTATGTTTTGTTGGGGCCTGAGGGGCTCGGGATTGATTTCGTATGGTTAGCGGAGGTTTGGACTTAGGAAATTTGTAGCAAATAGCTGCCGGTGTGAATCTTCTGGTGCGGCCACACCTGTGGATGGGGAGCCGCAGGTGAAAAGGACCTTGCGCAGGTGCGAAAAGAGGCTATGCAGAAGGAATCTGCAGATGTGAAGCAGAGGCCGCACCTACGAAGCCGCAGGTATGGTAAAGGGATCGCAAGTGCGAGAATTGGACTGTTAGTGGGATTTAGCAGGCGCGCTCTATAAACTGCAGTTGTGGGTCTGTAGGTGCGAGGAATTGTCCGCAGGTGCGGATTACCTGCGCAGAACAGTATAAAAAGTGCCTCCGCGAATATTTTATCATTTCTTCCATTGTTGCATGCGGGTTAAGCTTGTTTGAGGGCAAATTGAAGGGGGAATTCAAGGTCTTCAGTGGAGGTAAGTTCCCGGATTATGAAACTCGTTTCAATGCTATTTTGTATGGATTAGGCTTGTAATTTGAAGAATTAAAGTGGAAAAAGTTGGGGAAAATGGGGAGAAAATTTGTAAATTCTTTTGGTGATTTGAGTGGGCAATTATTGTCCGATTGTGGAGTTTTTGGTATGCATAGAATCGTGGGATGATGAGGATTCTAGTGATGTAAATTCTATTGAATTCCGAGACATGGGCTCGGGGCTCGAATTTGGCCGAATTTCGAGAATTGTGTTAAAATTTATAACTTTCGATTGGGTTTTGTTCCGTTAGCGTATATTGATGATGTTAATCTGATTTTGGTTAGATTCAGAGCATTTGGGAGCCAATTCGAGGGGCAAGCGCATCGCGGAGTAGCTTTTTGGCTGTTTTGAGGTAAGTAACGATTGTAACTCTAAACGTGAGGGTATGACACCTCGTTATTTGATATTTTGTTGATAAATGAGGTGATGCACACGCTAGGTGACGAGCGTGGGAGGCGTGCGCCGATAGGGTTTTTGACTTGGTCCGTCCCGTAGCGACTATTAAGCCGCGTATTCGATTTGAAACCTTACGACATCCTGTCTTTCAGAAGTTTATACTTGTTATGGGCTGTGAGCCATGTTTGGGACCTTGTGCGGACCTGTTTAGACCCTCACGGGGTACTTTTACACTATTTTACCACTATCCTGATAGAAAAATTGTGAGCTCAGTCATGTTTCCTACTTGTTGTTATTTTCACTGTTATCCCACTTCTTTGAAAACTCTGAAAATATTTTGGGCTGAGTCCTGTGAGTTGAGATGAATTGCCCAAGTGGCTTGTAAGGATGACTGAGTCAGGCCAAGAGTCGATCATGTGAGGATAGTTATGGATCGATCTGCACGCCGCAGCAATATATATATGTTAGGCCGAGCGCCGAGCATGTGAGGCTAGTTATGGGACGGGCTGCACGCCGCAACAATATATATGTTATATATTACATATGGATCGGGCTGCACGCCGCAGCAATATAGATTTTATATGGGTCGGGTTGCACGCCGCAGCAATATATATTGTATATGGATCGGGTTGCACGCCACAGCAGATATAGCGTTTGGGCTAAAAGAGCCCCTCCAGGAGTATGTACACCCCCAGTGAGCGCAGTCGACTATTGATGGATCGGGCTGCACGCCGCAGCAATATATGTATGTTATATATGGATCGGGCTGCACATCGCCGTAGTATAGATATATATATATAAATATATAAATATAAATATATATATAAAAATATATGTAGTTGAGTGGCCTGCCCGCTGTAGCATTTGTGTGTGTTCATGGTACTTGCTGAGTACGAGCGTTAAGTGAGAGAATGAGATACTGATAGTGGAGTCACGAGTGACTGAGAGGCTTGCCCGAGAGGCCTTATTATGAGTGATATTGTTCCCGAGGGGCTTATATTTTTTGTTTACACTCTTCTTTACACTGAGCCTCTGATAACAAATGTTGGATAAATGTTTTTATACAAGATTTTTAAATGGAAACCAGAGTTTTATGAAATTTTCGGAATTGTAGATTCCTTACTTGATTTTTCATTTCCACTGTTATTCATTATATAGATTTACATGATTTAAATGCTCATCACTACACTCAAATTTTAGTTACATTGATTACTTACTGAGTTGGCGTACTCACGTTACTCCCTGCACCTCTGTGTGCAGACCCAGGTACCGGACCATCTCACTAGTTGATTTCCGGACGAGCTTGGAGTTGTTCGAGGATTGATGTAGCTTCTCAGTGTCCCCAACTCACCTCCTTTCCTTCCCTCAAATCATAGTTTCTTTTGGTCTTTTGTACCTCAGAATTTTGTTATAGCATGTCACTATGTTGTAGATTATATTTTCAGTCTTAGATGCTCATGACAGTTGACTCCAGGTTTTGGAGAAGTGTTTATTTTGTTTCATCTCAGTCTGCCATTATAAAATCTACTAAGTTTGGGAAATTATGATATATATTTATAGTGTGAAATGGTTGGCTAGCCTAGTTCAATGATAGGCGCCATCACGGCCGGTTTAGGAATCGGGGTCGTGACAGTACTTCCCTCCACAAGTGCAAGGTGAACAGCATACCTCGATAAGAAATAATAGACACGGGCACACCGTGAAGACGGACGAGCTCGCGGATGTAAATATCTGCCAACCGCTCCGAAGAATATGTAACTTCATAGGAATAAAATGTGCTGACTTAGTCAGCCTGTCCACAATGACCCAAACAGCGTCAAACTTCCTCTGATTCCGTGGGAGTCCATAGTGATACGCTCCCACTTCCACTCATGAATCTCTATCTTTTGAAGAAAACCACCGGGTCTCTGATGCTCATACTTCACTTGCTGACAATTTAGGCATCGAGCTACATAAGAAACTATATTCATCCTCCTCAACAAATAATGTTGTCGCAAGTCCTGGTACATCTTGCTGCACCCGGTTGAATAGAATATCAGGAACTGTGGGCCTCTTCAAGAATCAACTCACAAAGTCCATACACATTAGGCACACACACATGACCCTACATCCTCAAGACTCCGTCATCTCCAACAGTAACCTGCTTGGCACCACTGTGCTGCACTATGTCCCTAAGGACCAACAAATAAGGGTCGTCATACTACTGACTTCTGATACGCTCAACCAAAGAAGACCGAGAGACTCTGCAAGCTAGAACACGTCTGGAATATGAAATATCCAACCTCACAAACTGGTTGGCCAAAGTATGAACATCCAATGCTAGCGTCCTCTCACCTACTGGAATGAATGCAAGGTTGCCCAGACTCGCTGCCTTCCTACTCAATGCATCGGCCACCACATTTGCCTTCCCGGGATAGTATAGGATGGTGATATCATAGTCTTTCAATAGCTCCAACCATCTCTTCTGCCTCAAATTGAGATTCTTTTGCTTGAACAAAAACTGAAGGCTCCGATGATCTATGAAAACCTTACACGACACGCCATAAAGATAATGCCTCCAAATCTTCAGTACATGAACAATGGCTGCCAACTCTAAATCATGGATAGGGTAATTCTTCTCATGAACCTTCAACTGCCACAATGCATATGCATTCACCCTTTCCTCCTGCATCAATACTGCATCGAGCCCAACACGGGAAGCATCACAATATACCGTGTAAAATTCTGAACCTGTGGGTAACACCAACACTGGTGCAGTAGTCAAAGCTGTCTTCAGCTTATGAAAGCTCGCATCACACTTGTCCGACCATCTGAACGGGACACCCTTCTAGGTCAACCTGGTCAACGTGTCTACTATAGATGAAAACCCCTCCATAAATCGACGGTAATAACCTGCCAAACCCAAGAATCTCCTGATCTAATGAATCCAACAAAAACTCACACTTCAAAAACTTGGAATATAATTGGTTGTCTCTGGGAGTTTGAAGCACAACTCTAAGGTATTGCCCATGCTGCTCTCGACTGCGGGAGTAGATCAAGATATTGTCAATAAACACAATCACAAAGGAGTCCAAATAAGGCTTGAACACTCGTTTAATCAAATCCATGAATGTTGTTGGGGCATTTGTTAACCCAAAATACATCACTAGAAACTCATAATGCCCGTACTGAGTCCAAAAAGCTGTCTTAGGGACATTGGATGCCCTAATCCTCAACTGATGGTACCCGGACCTCAAATAAATCTTCCAAAACACCTTGGCACCCTAAAGCTGATCAAATAAGTCATCAATCCTCGACAATGGATACTTGTTCTTGATGGTGACTTTTTTTAACTGCCGATAATCTATGCACATCTTCATCGATCCATCCTTCTTATTCACAAACAACACAGGTGCATCCCAGAGCGAGACACTAGGTCCAATGAAGCCCTTATCAAGCAAATCCTGTAATTGTTCCTTCAATTCTTTCAACTCTGGTGGGGCCATACGGTACGGCGGAATGGAAATGGGCTGAGTGCCTGATCACGCTCAAGTATGCCTTCTATAAAGACGAAACAGGCGTTGCAAATATAAATCTGGGGTATTAAGCCCAAAGTCGATCCCACGGAGAATTAA